>CM066033.1:17059643-17148402 GCA_033557465.1 Ichthyophis bannanicus
CCCACCCCATCCTCCATAATTTCCACAGCTACCCTGTGCCACATTTATTTAAACAAACATAGATATCCTCATCCAGAACGCAACCAGCACGCAGCCTCGGAAGGGCGCTTTGCTTTTTCTTCCCCCTCGAGCAACTTTCCTCTCCCGTCTGTCTCCGCCACTCCATCTCTCCTCAGAGACATACGGCCTCTGCAGGTTCACCCGTCCAGCTCCAGCTCTGTAAATCCCGCTGGATTCCCGCCTCTTTAATATCTTCTCTATCAATCACCATCATGGTCTACCCAACGCTCTACCAGGTCTTCCCGTTGACACTGACATCAAGTCCCCAATGGATACATCCGCTTATATACGTATTTATTCCTCCTGAAGCCGTGCTGTAACCACTCCCCTCCAGGCCCACCGGGTGCTAGCAGCATGGCTTGCGCCAAAGTCCTGCAAAGATAGCATCCTCAGTTCCTTGCCACTGATAGAATTTCTTCCCATAAACGGCATCTTTCTAGGCTATTTTAGTCCTGAATACCGAAGTGCAATCAGGTGAACAGATAGATGATGTCTCTAGTCCTGCTTCCCGGTCCGGACGCTGTGCTCCAATCACATCTATGTTCGTGACGCATCCAACCCTACCTCCTCCAACTTCCGCACCAGCCTCCTTCAGGACCGCTGCACAAATATCCTATGCTGTTTTCATAGACAGTCATAGCTAATTTGCCCTTTCTGGCACTCCTGTTATGCGCAGGTTCTGTCGCCTGGCTCGATTCTCCCAAATTCTTCCGTCTTTCAAAGTCATGATCTCCCGAACTTCCTCCAGTAGACTTCATCACCCGCTTCCTGAACGTCTCTTGCGCAGCAGCCAAGTCCTCAAAGGTCTCGCTCGCCACTTCCGCCCACCACAGCGGCAGCCAACTTCATTTAGATCAGCTCTCCCTGTGCAAACAATCCCCATCCCTTTCACCTTGTGAACCCAGCAATGTCCTTTTTTTTCTTCTCATGAAACAACGATTTTAGCTCATTCTTTTGTAATATTCCAGCAGCTCGACACTTGTAGCAGGGTTTGTTCCTCCATCTTACCATTATCAAAGATAGTACCAGACAATCTCCCTGGCAAATCCTCCGTTCATCAATGATTAATTTTTACCTGACTAAGCAGCTGCAGTTTCTTTAATGTCACACATACTACTTGGAATGCGCTAGGACAAATACTCCACAACTGTATCCAATTTTTTGGAAGAAGCCAAAACAGAATCTATTATCAAATTCCTGGCTAACAGAACAGATTTCTGGTCACATCCTTAAACTGAAAAACCAAACCCATTGGGATATGTTCCCCGATGGATCTTGCGTATTTAGGACAAGTGATCAAAAGTGTTGTTTGCAAGGTCACACATCAATATAGCAGTCAAATTTGCTCTTTTTGCGGATGAATTGAAAACTGTACTGATCATCGTTCCAATGCCGATTTGTTTTAACCTTGTAATTCAAGGTTCATATCACTTGAGTTTTGGCCTGTAAAGTCAGACGAGGAAAAGCCAGATCACCATACACCACTCCTCATCTTCCAAACTCCCCATTGGTCCCTCCCCTCGTACCTTCAAATATAACTTCTTACTTATGTTTCACGTCCTCAAGCAAATCACAAACTCTTTGGCCAGAAATTTTGGTGCCCTACTTAGCCACCGTTATCATCTGTGGGCAAAATGAATTTCCACTTGCCCCCGTCATCAAGAGTAAGATTGAAAAGCAATCTTTGAAGTGTATCTTCCACAAACTGCATTGACAATTTGAAAGTGAATGTTCCATTACATGTGCTTTTATTGAGTCTCGGTTGCTTGCCAAAACTTGCTGGTGAATGATGGACTGGGTAAGAAATGAAATCGGGGAAGTCCGTCATGCTGTCCTACACGGGCTATGAAACCGTTAAACTCTCACCATGTCAATTGCTCTTGCGCCATCTTAGTGATGAAATCAAGTCTATGGCAATTGGATATTACACTTTGTGACAAAAGCGAGTAGGAAAGCACTGAATATTTCCTGACCAAAGGTATTTCTCACACTAAAAGAAAATCATTATTCAGTAGTTCTTCTTTAACACTGAAGGTCTTCAAAAACCATTCGGATAAATACTAGTAACATGGGCTATGTCTCTTATGTCTGTAGATGTACAATCCCGTTGGAGTGGAGAAAGCAAGCCACCAATTTGAAACATCCTCAACAAACATGTGTCAGTTGTGTCTCCACACATACTTTGGTCTATTCGCCGTCAGACGACAGCGTTTCTTGACAGCATTAGTACATTCGGTGAATAGCAGGCTATAATCATCATTTACTTATTTTTAAATCCTTCAAAAAGATTGTACAAGCTGCTTCAAGAAAACAATTCTTTTTCAAATCCCCCTTCAGTGAAAGGTTTGCATTTCTGTGCAGTCTATGTTGCTGACCTTGAAGGATTCTATGCTTGCATTGACCGAATGTGACCATTAGGTGAGTGGCCATTTTATCGATTAATAAAGTTAGTACGATGTTCACTTTTGGGTAGAAAATCGAGCATCAAACCTATGTGCTATGCAGCGCCTTATAATGATGTTGCCAGATTACCCTTTTTGAGCAAGGGATACTGGGGCATTACAAATTAGACAACAACACTTGCTCTTTCATCATGATAAGGAAGACGATAGCTCCATTTCCCATTCTACATGAAAGTGGTAGGTTTTCCATCTTCTTTGGAACACTCATCTTCGTTATACTGGGTTGGCTGCTAAGTTAGTATAAACACTGGCTGCGTCGTCTGGTCCAAAACGACGTCACTTGGTCCCAAAGTATTAAAGATCAACATTAACTGAAGACCGTCTGGATGATGTGGCAATAACAAGGACTGGATATTGCCAAAACCACACATGCAGTTCCAAAATTATATAAGAAATCATGCCCTACTGATACACATAATCAAATGCCACCAAATATACATCAAAAAACTCAAACGACGCTGTCCAGCAAAGCAGATGAAATCAAAATACCCGCAAAACAAGTTTCAAATCCCAACACACGCGATTTAACAAACAAATAAAAAAATTCCTGCAGCGCAGTGTAGAATCAACATCCATAGGCCGGAGAGAAATACAAATTGCAGAGGCAAGCAAATATCACAGTGGTATTGAAGCAATTCAAAAGGGCAAGGCAATAAGGCAAGTTATAACAAAATTGGGAAAACCCTGCCAAAATCACCAAATTCCTGACACTTGCTTAGTCTGCCCAAAAACGTTTTAATGAAAGGGCACCTCTAACGCGACCAACGCCCAGCACACAACACAACTAATACGGTAAAGTGTGTACCAATAAAGCCCGGGTAATGGGTAATCACCCTGTAATACACCACCTTTCTAAGGGGTGTTGAGGGGAGGGCAGGGACTGGGTGATATCTGAGACTCATAGAGAGACCAGGGTATGACACCAAGGCCCTTGTGGCGTCTTCGTCGCCACGGCACCAGAACAGCGGCCCCCAGGGGTACCCAAAAACTACTGGCACAAAAACTACAAGCTCCCCCAATACACCTGCAAGCTAAGAATTCCCGAAGGCAGGGAGAAAGGAAAAAAGATCAGGCAAAGGGCATCAGCAGATCAGCGGACAAGCCCTCGGCAGACGGACCTGCCGCGAAACGAAGCTCATCAAATCCAACAGTGACAGGCGGGTCGCTGCTGGTAGAGATGGAGCTCCAGTGGGGCTGTGGTTGGATCTACCTCTGACCCCTCCGTGATTTACAGGGAGATCGACGAGATCTACCCTGTTTGGGACAAGCGCCTTGGTATATGAGCATTCCTCCTAATCTTTCTAGATCGTGCGCTCATCAGCATTCAAACATTATAAACCACGAAACCCTCAAAATTGCCAAGGCTCCGTAACATATATTGGCCTGGGCAGCCTAGTCCTGCTCTGGTTTAAATCATACATCTCAGACCGCAAGTTCACAGATTCCAAAATAGGGAAAAAAAAAGCAAACCAACCTTTCCACAAGAACAAGGCATACCACAAAATTTACGCCCTCTACCATTATCTGGCCCTCCTTTTCAACCTGCATCCTTCAACCTATCACCCACATATTCCAAAAAAACACAACATCCACTACTACCTCTATGTGAGATGACATCATGTTGTCGCGCCCCATAGATGTAAATAACCCCAACTACAACAACCTGGACAAATGTATTTAAGGAAGCTGACTCCTGGATGAAATTGCAGCAACCTCAGCATAAACCTACAAAAAGATGGAAGTGCCTGCAAAATCCACAAGAAACCAAGACACAACCCTATCCTCCATACCCATCATCATCAACAAACCACCACAATCCCAGTCAAAAAAGGAAGTTTAAATACCTCGGTGTTGTACTAGATACCTCCCTCAGCATGGTACCCCAACCTGAAAACCAACATGCCACAACACATCCTCTAAGCAAATTAAAATCCATAACAACAACTAAGGACCTCTCCTTGAAGATCGTAACGCCTGTCAGAGCGGGTCAGTTTAATCCATTCATCACCCCACACTTCGACTCACTAGTGCAACAGGGCGTTGTTGCAGGGTCTTACCGGCAAAGAGGTCCTCTCACATACTCCAATGAATGCAAAATATCACAGCCAAGATTTACACCTGCAAAGCCAGACCCTGAACTGACCATTTCACACCTTCCTCCTATAGCCCCTCCACTTGGCTTCGCAATCAGAAAAAGCCGGATTCAATATCAAACTACTTGTGACATCATTTCAGACTCGATCAACGAATGTATTTCTCGCGCCCTGTCTTTTCCTCTCAACCCTCCTCCTCACTCGGCAAACAAACAGAACACGCAGGGAGAATGCACTCAGCGCAATCTCTTACACATAGCCCATCCTCCATTCTGAAAAACAAAGCAAACCATGCCAGCTCCAGAGCATTCTCCTATGCTTGCACCCAACATCTGGAAACACCTCCCACTGCACATCCGCACAACAACAGACCTTCAAAGATATTCAGAAAAGCACCTAAAAACCCACCTCTTTACTAATGCACTACGGTACAGAAAACTCATTTCCAAACACACATGCACCACAGGGACAGCTCACCCAACACCAGATAAAGGCCGTATTAAACAACAAACGTAAGCATGAAAAAGTCCTGTAGATAGCCAAGTTGTTACATAGTTCCTAAAAACATTGTAACGTCCAAAGCCCACATGACCCTACCTGCAGATTCAGTTACCTGTAAAAAGTTTATTTTTGTTCCTTGTAAACCGCCCCCTGTCAACTCTGGAAAGGGGTAGGTATGGAAATGTACCAAATACACTAAATAAAAATACAGGAGCTTAAAGATTCCCAAATTAACCTCTGCCTAACTGATAACCAGCCATCTACCTGGTTTGGCAGCGTGTCATGCTGTGAGGGCTTGTCGTGCCATCAGTGATGATGAGGGCTTAAGCTATCGGTAGTTTAAACTACTGGCAGGGTCTCCCAAGATGGACAAGGCTCATCAGCTGAGGTGCCCAGACCAAGACAAACACATCCATCTGGGCCATCAGTAGAATGGTCCAACGAAGGAGCACTTCACCACGTTATGCTGAAAGACACCCTGTCTATAATACGTGAAAGCCCGACACAGGGCCGTGGTTCGTATTTCACTTCAGTCAGGGGATGACAGGTTAGCTGCAAATAAATAACCATACAAACTATAATACATTTAAAATAAAACTTAAAAACATTATTAAAATGAATATTATTAATAATACAAATTGTTTTAAAAAACATATAAAAACCCAATAAGACCATGAACACTAAACAATAAATTAAAATCCATATCAAAAATGTGAAAAGGGTGTTGTATAGCACTGGTATAATATAAAAATAACAGCCCCTGTATAAAATACACTGCTATGTGTAACCACCGTAAATATATATAAAAATGAATAGGACGCAGGGAGTGGAGTGAGTAGAACAAACTACTGATAAAGTTATCAAATGAATTTGAGTGCCACAAAATCGTTTCAAAACCACAATACTTAAAAATCCATAAATATATAAGCTATAGATAAGACTAGAAACACATTATAAAACCATGTAGAATAAAAATGGAGGATGAGGACCAGAGATCAAAATTGCTGATATGTGTAAATACAATCATGGATTACCTAAAAATAGTTCTCTTCGCTTGCCCAAGGTGTAGAATGGAAAAGGCACATTTGGGGCATATGTTCTGGACTTGGTATATGTGTGAAGAAATTTTGGAATAAAATTCAAAATTATTTAAGTGGTATATTGAGGCAAGCTTTAATTTTGACTCCAGGGTTTGCTATACTTGATGTTCCTGATTCTATGGGACTTTCCTTATCTGGGAATAGACTCTTGGTAAGAAAATGTTTGTCTGCTTGCTAAACACTGTATACTTCGGAATGGGAGAGATCCTAAAGGTCCAGAATATTGGGAGTGGAGAAACGTATTGCACCAATTGATATTATGGGAAGGATTATCTACTAGGAAACATGTGCGTAGAAGAGCTTATTTTTTAAAAGTTTGGTCTCCTTATCTTGATGGGGTTTCAGCAAGGGCTAGGAATGATATTTTAACAATTTAAATTGGCTTAGTTAGGATAAAATAAGGGGAGGGGTGAGAAATGAAAATAGATTAGTGGGGAGGATGTGGATTGAAAGGGGAAAGTACAAAAGGGTGAAGGTGAAAGGGAAAATTAAAATGTATTAATTATATCCTTTTGTGGATTATTACTGAGTGGGGGAGGGGGATAAAGGTATGGACTGGGAGGGAGTATGGGATGGTGATGATGGATAATGGGGGGGAGGGAGTGGGGAATTAAAAAGTACAATATATATATATATTCCCCGTGGTGGGACGGAATATGGTTGTTTAACATTGTTTAATATGGATGTTGTTTAAATTGTTTCGATAATATGCTACTTATATTGTTTCAAAATGTATGTTGTCTACAATATGTTAACTGCTTACAATGAATAAAAAGATAAATACTAAAAATAGTTTCTCTTCGCTAATATATGTAATGAAAATAAATGCAACTGGCTATCTTACGAGTACTAAAATCATAAATACAGTTCTATCTAAAAAACCTCAATGTAAAATCTCATAGATGTGTGTATTTTTTAAAAATGTGTATATCTAAGAATTGTGTCTACGTTCAAATATGCAACGGCTGAGAATTGATTCACTCTAAAAGATGAGTAACTGCGTTCTCTCTATAAGAAATATGAAATGTTAAATCTATTAATGAAACATATTCTACATATAAAACTTAATATTTAATGTAGAATGAATCCCCTTACCTCTAAAAGCTGATATTTGAAAACCACTGCCACTTTTCAAATGAATCCACTTTTTCATAACTATACTTTCTTGTTCTAATTCTATAAGTAACCCTACGCTTTGTGGAAAACAAATTTTAACAGCAGGTGACGTCATTCCTATGTTGTCCGGCACCGATTTATTAATCGCACAGTGAACTATTATTCTGGACATTCTAATTAGCGAGAATATGTATTTCAAACCTATAACTTAAATCGCATTATAATAGCATTCAGCGGCACGATTTTAATAGAAGCCTTCTTATTTTTAATCACGCTATGACATGATTTAAATAAAAGCCTTCCTATTTCTAATCGCGGTAAAGTGGCACGCTCTAGCATTATTGAATTAAAAGCCTTCTCACTTTAGAGTTTCCTATTGTTGTAGTACCGTTTATAACAATGAGTCTCGGACACACAAGGTGTTGCATTTCGAAAGACTCAAGTTCTTGATCAAACATTTATCGAAGACCCTTGATCATATCAGTGAATCAAAAAACTTGTCTTCTCGGACCTCAAAGTGTTGTAACCCTCATAAATCCAAACGATCATTCATTATCATAAACAACGGAGAGTCCGTTCTAACTTAAAATGGACCCTTTTCGAGCAATTTTCAAGTGAAAGCAAAAGACTCTTACTCCTGGACAACATGCTATACGCTTATGTGCGCGCTAAAGTATCCTAATGGGGAAACTACTTACTAGATACTGTATCATTATTCCTCTTTAAGCAATCACATACTATATCGCAAACCGATCTTATACTGTTATTTAAAACCCAGCCTTGAAATTAAAAATTCTCAACTATGAATCCCATTGCGTTGAAGTCATTTAAACCCTTGACGACAAACACCTACTGTCGCAATATCTAGAAGATCTTGTATGGAGAAGAACTGCCGTCTACTGCGTAAAGAGATTTTGCATCAAAAACGCCCGCACTTGCGCTTTTGTTAGCCACGGGAAAAGTGATGTATCTTGCTACATTTATCATCTACGTCACTAGTTTGCTAAGCAGTGATTCAGGCATTTGAATGGGTTGAAACACTGACCACTTATATTATCGTAAACCTGCATCTACTCCGTGTGGTGGTCATATCCATTATGCAATCGAATTGTTTACTTGATCCTTGGATATCACCTTATTTAAAATTATAACATTAAATTAATGAGTAAACATGCAATTGGCCTGATCTATTATAATGCAAACTAACATCTTATTGACCTGTAGATACGGTCTTAGATAGTGCGGGGGAGGAGTCTGCTGTCTTGGTACATGTCGGTACCAATGACATAGGAAAAATGTGGTAGGGAGGTTCTGGAGGCAAAATTTAGGCTTTTAGGTAGGAAGTTGAAATCCAGAACTTCCATGGTAGCATTCTCTGAAGATGTAGGGATGTTACCCATGACTGAAGTGGTATTTAAAGGTGCAGATGAATTGAAGGAAATATCGATACATCGGGAAGATGTATTACTACTATTAGATAAACTGAAGAGTAGCAAATCACCTGGGCCGGATGGTATACATCCAAGGGTGTTGAAAGAACTGAAATATGAGATTGCAGACCTGCTATCAGTAATCTGTGAACTATCATTAAAATCATCTCTAATACCTGAAGATTGGCGGAATCACCAATGTAACACCAATTTTTAAAAAGGGTTCCAGGGGTGATCCGGGAAACTACAGACCGGTGAGCCTGACATCAGTACCGGGAAAAATGGTAGAACACCATCATAAAGAATAAAATTACTCAGCATGTAGATAGTCACAACCTAATGGGAGACAGCCAACATGGCTTTAGACAAGGAAGATCTTGTCTTACTAATCTGTTTATGTTTTTTTGAAGGAAGTGAATAAACAGGTGGACATTTCACATTTTGATATGGATATTTAATTTATTGTTTAGTGTTCATGGTCTTATTGGTTTTATATGTTTTTAACAATTTTTATTATTAATAATATTCATTTAATGTTTTTAAGTTTTATTTTAAATGTATTATAGTTTGTATGGTTATTTATTTGCAGCGAACCTGTATCCCCTGATGAAGTGAAAATACGAAAACACAGCCTGTGTCGGGCTCTCAGGTTTCTAAAGTAACAAATAAAGTATCCTTTGTTTTAACCACCACATATTAATAGACTGGGCCTCAGTAGAATGGGACAGTGTTGGCGGCGGAGGATCATATTTCTGTGGCAACAGCAATAGCACTAAAACTTAAACAGTGCAGAAGAAAAGCCCGACAATCTACTTCCATATCTTGCCACAAAAACCCAATGGATAGTCACAACAAAACAAATTGCACAAATTCCATAGTGCTGGAAGATGAGGACTCCCCAGGTCGGAAGGCACTAAACTAGCTATTGGGGAGTAGCTGAAGACGTTTCAGATTAAAGCCAGCTTTTATTATGTGGTTGGATCAAAATCCTCGGGACAACTGACTGCTGATGTAGCTGTGCATGAAATGAGAGTCAGAAGCTGCAAAGATGTCTAACATATTGGGACATGGACCCTACGAAGCATGAACCAAGGGAAGTTGGAGGTGGTCTAAAATAAAATGGAACATGTTCAACTTGATCTGTTGGGTGTCAGCAAACTAAAATAGGCTGGCACTGGGCAATTTTGCATCAGATCTTTTATATTTATTTATTTATTTTTAACATCTCTTATATACCGCCACTATTGTCATCAGTGCGGTTTACATGAAACCAAACATATACATACAGGAAAACTGTAGTGCATTTTACAAGTTAGAGGAGTTTAGAACTTGGATAAAGGTCAACTATGTCCACTATATAAATATATACAATAATCTATACGCATTAGTCACAGTTGAGATTGTCTTGGTCTGAATATGGCGTTAATATTTCACTCGTGAAAGATTAAAATTGGAAAATAGCTTAAGAAGAGGTGGTGTTTGAGACTTTTTCTGAATTGTGAAAATGAAGTGAATACCTAGGTGAAATACCTAAGTGAAATACCTAGGTGAAATACCTAAGTGAAATACCTAGGTGTCACCCTTGACTCACACCTTAGTATGGACACACATATTAGAAACATCACTAAGAAAATCTACTTTAAACTCAAAATTTTAAAACAACTACGTCCTCTTGTACCTCTACATGATTTTATGAGCATTGTCCAAGCCATCATCACACCACACTTTGATTTCGCAAATATAACCCTACTAGGAAAAACAAAAAACCAAAACATTAAAAGACTCCAACTTGCCCAAAATGCAGCAGCAAGAATTGTAATGAAGGTTCCACCATTTGAACACATTACCCCTATACTAGCAAACCTTCACTGGCTCCCAATTCAATCCAGAATAAATCACAAACTGATTATCACTACATTTAAGACACTAAATACAATGGCCCCAGTCCCCTTAAAAAACTTATTACTAAAGGACACATCCCAAACTATGCTACGGAGAGGCCACACGAATAAAATTAAGATCCCGAAAGAATTCACAACTACTAAAAAAACTACTAATAAAAAAGCGTTTTCACATGCAGCTCCCACCCTATGGAACTCCCTCCCCGAAGAAATAGGGCATTAAATGATGCAAAGGAACTCCGCAAGAAATTAAAAACATATCTATTCATCTCCCATTTTGGCACACTTGAAAATACCTTACCTTCTAACAGGTAATGGTTAATAGCGACCTAAGGTACACCAACTCCAATTCTCCTACCTAACTACAATTAAAATCGATTTAAATAACTACTTGTAATTCTTGTAAATAGTTATATGTAATAGTTTCAAAATATGTAAATAGTTCGATTGTTATTTAACAAATTCTACTATATATAACCCATTCATGATTAATGTATTTAGCAAAATTGTACCTAGTTAACTAATGTTCCATGTAAAACAGACTTGTAAATCTGTTCATTCCTTGTTCACTGTAAACCGCACCTGATCTGTGGAAGGTAGCGGTATATAAGCAACTGTTAAATAAATAAATAAAATAAATTGTGTTAGGCTGGTTATAGCTCTCAGTTCTGGTGGGAGGGCATTCCAAGCTATTGGGGCTGTGAATGCTGAAGGCTCTTTTAGATGTTTCCTTAGTGTATCTGACTGTTTGTTTCGGGATTGTTAATGTATTTATAGCAGCTGATCTTCTGGCTCTATTGAGGGTCCTGCATGTGTAAAAGGTTGGCGACCGTTGATGGTGCTTGATTGTTTAAGGCTTTGAAAGTAGTGATTAGGATCTTGTAGTGGATTCTTGCGTTGGTTGGTAACCAGTGGAGTCTCTTTAAGATCGGAGTTATGTGGTCTGTCTTTGATATTCCTTCAAGTACTCTGGCAGCGGTGTTCATCGCCAGTTGGAGAGGATTTAAAGTTGATTGAGGGAGACCATGTAGAATTGCATTTGCGAAGTCTAGGTGAGGCATTACCAGGGCTTGGTAGACTTGTTCTGAAGTCTGTGGGTTCCAGTAAAGGTCGTAAGTGGCGTAGTGTGCGTATCTTGTGATATATTAGTTTTGTTATGTTTTTTATGTGAGTTTTCATATTGAGACGCTGGTCAAGGGTGATACCTAGGTATCGTATCGTAGGTTTTACTGTCAATTCCTTGTCCTTTATCTTTAAGGTAGTAGGAGGTGTGAAATTTTGGTCCTTTGTGATAAACATAATATTGGTCTTGCTGTGGTTGATTCTTAGGTTCTGTGAGGGAGCCAGTCTTCTACTGATTCGAAGCATTTTATCAATGTTGTTAAAGTCAGGATGGTTGATGGAGAATGGCATGTATATGAGAATGTCGTCTGCATATGCTAAACAGGAAACATTAAAGGAACGGATGAGGTCACAGATAGGTTGCATATATATATTAAACATTAATGCTGACAGAGAGGATCCTTGCGGTACACCTTGATCTTGCAGAAATGGTTTCTGATGTTCTTTTCTTCTTTCTTCAATTCTTACTTGTTGCCAACGGTTAGTTAGATAGGATATACACCAGTCAAGTGGCGGATCCAAGAATTCCTTTTTCCTTAAGGCGATCGATAAGTATTTGGTGGCTTACTGAGTCGAACGCAGCTGAGATGTCCATGAATCTAAGGATGAATCCTTGGTGGATATTATCTATTCCCGTGATTAATGTATTGAATAATGTGATGAGGAAGGTCTCCACTCCGTGAGCTTCTCTAAAGCCGT
Organism: Ichthyophis bannanicus; assembly: GCA_033557465.1. Classification (NCBI taxonomy): domain Eukaryota; kingdom Metazoa; phylum Chordata; class Amphibia; order Gymnophiona; family Ichthyophiidae; genus Ichthyophis; species Ichthyophis bannanicus. Next base: position 17,072,128 of record CM066033.1, read on the forward strand.
GTTGTGCAGGGTCAAGTTGAGCTTCAGTGTCTATGTGCTGTTGTATTTGACGTTGGACCACTTTCTCAATTATTTTAGCTAGCAGTGGGATGCTGGATATTGGCCTGTATGATTCTACTTTTAGTGGGTCTAATTTGTTGTTTTTCAATAATGTCTAATTGAGGTTTGTTTAAGGCACTGAGGAAAGGTTCCGGTTGAAAAAGATTGTTCAAGGATCTTATGTATGAAGAAGCTTAGTTCATATCTAAGGTCTTTTATCCATGCTGCTGGACATGGATCATTTGCTGCGTGGTAGCATTTATTGATGCGATAGTGTTTTCAATTTCTTTGGTTGATAATGTATTAAACTTGGTTTAATGTGGTTGACTGTGATAGCTTGCCTATATTTGTTGGTCCAGTGGTGCAGATGTTGGTAGTTTTCGTCATTTTTGATTTTAAGTAGTTAGCATAATCTTGCGGATGTATTGTTTGAGTGTGTTGGGGAGTTGGTTCCTTTGCCATTGTCCTTACAATGTTGAAGAGATCATGATGTTTATTTAATGATTGCTTTAGGAGATTAGTATGGAATTGTTTCCTTCGATCTGCCATTTCCTGGCAATGCTTTTTTAGGTACTTGCAGTAGGCTGTGTAGGCTTCGGTAGAGCGGGATCGTCTCCAGCGTTTTTCAAGTCTATGAAGATGGAGGAGAGATGTTTCTTAGCTTGTTAGAATACCAAGCTACATGTGTCCGATGGTTGGGCTTTCTTGCCATGTTTGATGGTTGAGAATAGGCTCTGAAAGTGTGATTCCAGGTATTGATTAGACTATCCAAATCAGGTTTAGAGGTGTGTAGTGTTGGGATAATATTTTTAAGTACTTCCTCTTTGTCAAAGGAGCGGAACCTCCTAGTTGTTGGTTTGGCGAAGGTGGATTTGGAGTTAATGGTATTGGAGAAGTTGGGAATTTGGAATTAAGATGAGGCTGTGGTCAGACCATGGTACTGGTATTATGGAAAGATCATAATTGTGGTCGGTTTCTGTGGTGGCTTGTGGAACGAATATCAGGTCAAGTGTATTTTCCCAAAGAATGAGTGGGTTCTTTGACTATCTGGTTGTATCCAAGGTTGTCAAATCGGCTTCTATAATGCGATTTGTGTGTCGTGAAGGGAGGGGAGGTTGAAATCACCTAATATCCAATTAGATAATCGTTGGTCTTTCCGTATTGCAGGCCCGGTCCACTATCGTTGGCAGATCATCAGCTGAAGTTGTTGGAGCTCTATATACTAGGTTGATTGAATGCTCGTTGTTTGATATGTTTAGTATGTTTAGGTGGGTTGTGCTAATACTGTTGTCCATCTGAAATTGTAGTTGGCTTTTAGAGATGAGTACTCCACCTCCTCTTTGTTTGTTCCTGTGACACGTGTGGATTGAGAAGCCCAGGGGGTAGCATCTGGTTGAGGATGACATTATCAGAGTCAGATAGCCAGGTTTCTGTGATCATCAAAATGTCAAGGTCATGCGTTGTTTATGAGATCAGGTATCAGAGGCCACTTTTGTGGCAGAGGGATCTAATATTGATAAGGGCGCAATGCAATGGTGGTTGGTATTGATGTTTAGGTTGGGATTTTTTGGTAAGCTGAAGGGCAACGTGGAGTAGATGTGATTGGTGGTTATGTGTAGGGTTTGTTTGGTCTGTTTGAGTCTTATTTGACCATCTCTTCCAATTATTTCTTAATATTGGTTATATAGTTTTGGTCACCGTTAAAGGCCTTTGAGTGACCAGCTAGAGCGGTGAGGAGATAAGTAATGGTGAAGGTTACCAATGTATGGCATCTTTAAAGAGGGACATTGTGTATTAAGGGAGAAGGTAGAGTTGCTAGGTGCAAATGTTAGGGGCTGGTAAGGTAACTTTAGTAGGTGGGCTTTTGTAGGTGAACAGTGAAAGAACTGTATATGTAGTGAAAAGAGCGTGTATATGGTTACTGGTATTGGCAAATAAGGATTACTGACAACAGAATATCTAGCTATTGGGAACAGTATTTGCAATTTCTGATTACTGACAAACAGTATATCTAGCTATTGGGAACAGTATTTGCAATTCTGATTACTGACAACAGTATATCTAGCTATTAGGAACAGTATTTGCAATTAATGATTACTGACAACAGTATACATAGAGATTATAAACAAATGTGCAAGAAATCAGTTATAGATAGTTCATTTAGGTGTAGTATACTTGCTGTGATCAATGGAAGTCCAGTTGAGGGTGGAAGCGAACTCAACCTTGGGGGAGCTCAAGCTGCTTGAACTCGGGGGAGTTTGCAAATGGAGATTTTATGTGAGGGTGAGTCTATTTGTTAGAAGGCTGGTTTTGGCAATAGCTGCTGTTCAAGTTGCTTGTAGATTATGGTGCCTTGTATGTTGATTAATCGCTAGGTTACAGTTCGTTTTTCGCCAGTCGTGCCCTGCCTGAGGCGCGGGTGCGCCTACTATCGCTTTCTTTTAAATGTAGCCTCTAATCCCCGATAGGGCTGCTGATGCAGAAGGAGGCGTCCGGAGTTTGCAGGAGCTCGATCCCTCCAGGGAGAGCACGCGGTGATATGGTGCTGTGGCTGAGTTATGTGGAGAGGGCAGTTGCTGGACACATTTTGTGAGGCCGCGTGTCTTGAGCGGGTGTTGCTTCGGCGGCTGGTCTCCAGATGATCTCAGATGATCACATGGTCTACTGTGCTGGAAATGAAAGACAAAGAAGAAATGGTGTTGAATTTATAATTAAGAAGAAACTTGCAAGAACTATAATGAAAAACAATGCAGTCGGTGATTGCTTAATTTCTTTTTGTCTGTGAGGAATGCCTTTCAACACAACTATAATTCAAGTATATGCCCCAACAACAGCCGCAGAAGACAACAAAATTGATGAGTTCTATAAACAAGTACAAGCTGAAATTGACAGAACATGCAAACAGGATATCCTGATAGTCATGCAAAGGCTGGCAACAAAGAAGAAGGCAAAATGGTTGGAAACTATGGACTTGGCAACAGAAATGAAGCTGGAGAAAGACAGATAGAATTCTGCAAGACCAACGATCTATTCATCTCAAACACCTTCTTCTAGCAACACAAGCGGCGACTGTACACATTGACTTCAACCAATGGATAATATAAAAATCAAATAGACAACATCTGTGGAAATCAATGATGAAAATACTCTATACCCATCAACAAAGACAAAACCTGGAGCTGACTATGGTACAGATCACCATCTACTAGTATGCAAACACAATCTAAAGTTGAAAAAGGTCAAGCCACTTATGAAAGTAGCAAAATATGACCTTGAGAATATACCACTGGAATTTAAAGACTGCAAAATCGATTTTCTGCTTTAGATAGAAATGACAGAGCTCCAGAAGACTTACGGGAAGACAGCAATAAGGCTGTGTTTGGAAGAAAGTGAGAAGTCTCTATAAAAGGTGAAAAAGCAAAAACGGTCAAAATGGATGAATGATGAAACTCTGAAAATTGCCCAGAAATGAAGAGAAATAAAAGTCAAAGGAGAAAGAAAGGCAGTCACAGAATTCAGAGATCTTCAACGTGCAGAAAGACAAGACAAGGAGAAGTACTACAATGACACATGACAGGAAATAGAAGCAGAAACTATTAGAGGAAGAACAAGATCGGCTTTCCCATAGAAGTATTACAGCAATCTGATTCAGCTGTTACCATACTTACAAGGAAATTTGGAAGAAATATCATGGCCAACTGACTGGAAAAGATCTATGTTTATACCAACACTAAAGAAAGGTGATTCAACTGACTGTAGAAATTATCGCATAGTCGCTCTGATCCTACATGCCAGCCAGATTCTACTGAAGAGTATTCAGAGAGACTACACCATTCCTGGAACGAGAACTACCTGAAGTGCAAGAAGGTTTCAGGAAAGGGCAAGGAATAAGAGACATCATCATGGATGTAAGATGGATCCTTGAAAAGACTAACGAATACCAAAAGGATATCTATGTGTACTTTACAGCAAGGCTTTTGACTTTGTAAACCATGAGAAACTCTGGGCCACATTAAGAAGCATGGGTGTACCAGAAAACCTGATTGTTCTCGTGCACAACCTTTACATTGATCAAGAAGCAACAGTTCAAACGGAACAAGGAGAAACAGAATGATTTAAAATCAGCAAAGGTGTAAGGGGGCATACTTTCCCCCACCTGTTTAATTTATTTGCAGAACAAATCATCAGAGAAGCAGGATTGTATGAAAACAAGAGAGGTGTTTAAGACTGGTGAAAGACTCATCAACAACCTTCACTATGCTGATGATACCACATTACTGGCTGAAAATGAAGACTATCTGAAACATTTGCTTCTCAAGATCAAGGAACAGTCTTAAAATGGGCTGCACCTTAATGTAAAGAAGACAAAAATCATGAAATAATGAACAACTGTAACCTACTTGGATCAACTATCATTAAAGAAGCAACAAGCAGTCAAGAAATCTGACGATGCATCGCTCTTGGTAGAATGGCTATGAGGGACAGACAGAATTCTCAAGAGTAGAGATGTCTCTCTCCATCCAAAAATTCAACTTGTGTAAGCCATGGCATTTTTAATAATGTCATATGGATTCAAAAGTTGGACAGTGAAAAAGACAAGATAGGAAGAAAAATTGATGCCTTTGAATTATTGTGCTGTTCACAAATACTGTGTATACTATGGATTGCCCGAAGAACAAATCAGTCAATACTAGAGATCAAACCTAAGCTTTCTTTAGAAGCTCAGATGACAAGACTTTGACTTTCATACTTTGGGCATGTCATGCGAAGAGAGAGATCATTAGAGAAAGAGAAAGACATCATGCTTGGCATAGTAGAAGGTCAACGCAAAAAAGGAAGGCCAGCAATGAGATGGATCAATACAATAACAGCAGCTTGGGTGCCATTCTGTCAACAGTGAGCCGCCTTACTGAAGACCGAACACAGTTTAGAACAACTATCCAGAGGGTCGCCATGAGTCAACACTTAACAATAACAACAGCCGATAACCAGATTATATGAATAAAATATGATATCTAAAATGCTTGTATGTAAATGCTAGAAGTCTTAAAAAAAAAAAGATGGGAGAGTTAGAATATATAACACTAAAGGAGTAATTAGAGCTTACCTGCTAATTAGCGTTCCTGAAGGAACTCCAGTCCAGACCCTTTCCTCTGGGTTGTGCTCCCCTTTCAGCAGCTTGGAGACCGAGTACGTCATCCTTTTGATGACACTGGAGTACATATACCATTGGCACCTTCCCACCACCTCCAGTATCCTATTGACAAAGCAAACGTAACGGAGAGACAATGAAACAGAGTAAAAACTAAAAACTCCACTAACTATAACTAACCGGAAAAACTGTAAACCATTCTTAACCTTTCTCCTATCACTATTCATACTACCTCCCCATTAACCCCAGGAGGATTTCCCCACCTCCCCGAAGAAGAGGAGGAGGCTGCTTACCTGAATCATAATTTGCCCCCCAAAAGTCTCTGGACGGGGGCACCCACTGGTCCATTCTGCCGCTCTGAGTCCACCCTTTCAGCGATGAGTCTTCTGAAAGGGAATAACACTATCGCATATAACCTCTTCGGGCTGAACACGCCACTTCGCAGAAACCTGGGTGGGATCAGGGACTGGACTGGAGTTCCACCAGGAACGCTAATTAGCAGGTAAGCTCTAATTACTCCTTCCTAAGCGTCCCTCCAGTCCAGTCCCTTTTCTCTGGGATGTAACAGAGCATTTCAAGAATGGGAGGGACCCGCGATACCGGACCGAAGAGCCGCTCCCCTAACCTTAGCCTGACCATCTAAGTGAAAGTACTTGGTGAATGTATGCAGGTAGGCCCACGTAGCCACCCTACAGATGTCTAGCGGCGGAACCAGACTGAATTCCGCCCACGAGGCCGCCTGTGCCCACGTAGAATGAGCCCTGAAAACCCCCGGCACGGGTCTTCTTTTCAGAATGTACGCCGAAGCAATGGCTTCCTTAATCCATCTGGAAATTGAAGCCTTGGCTGCCGCCTCCTCTTTCTGTGGTCCCTCAAACAAGACAAACAAACAAACTGATCTACGAAACGCCACCATCCTGTCAATATAGTGCTTCAGGACCCTGCACACACATCCAGTCGGTGCAAACGAGCATCCATTGTCCTGCGCTACTCCTTTGAGTAGGCTGGAAGAGAAACCGGTTGATTCAAATGAAAGGGGGAGACTACTTTGGGCAAAAAGGAAGGTACTGTTCGCAGGACCACCTTTTCCTTGAAAAAGCTCATGAATGGAGGCCGACATGAAAGTGCCCGGAGTTCCAAAATACGTCTAGCTGAACAGATCGCAACCAAAAACACTGTTTTGAGGGTCAAGTCCTTCAGGAGGCTCGCCCTATCAGCTGAAAGAGATCCCCCTCAACTAGTGCAATAAGCACGAGATTGAGGTCACCAGGAGGAAGTGAGGATCTTTGCTGAGGCCGTAAACCTCTCACCACTTTAAGGACCTGCCCGACGTCTGGGTGTACCCCTAGTGACTTACCTTGAACGTTACCTCGGTTACAGGCAATAGCTGCTAGCTGCACTCTTAAAGAACTGGCTGCCAGGCCTTTCTGAAACCCGGCCTGTAAGTCCAAGACGTCCAGCACAGAGACCGCCATAGGCCTTTTTTCCCGGACCACACACCAGCCTTCAAAGATGCACCAGACTCTCACATAAGAGAACGGCTAAGGGGAAATATGATAGAAGTCTATAAATTAATGAACTGAGTGGAATGGGTAAACGTAGATTGATTGTTTACATTATCAGAATATAGAAAGACTAGGGGACATGCAATGAAGCTACAGGGTAAACTATTTTAAGACAAATAAAAGAAAATAATAAGTTCCTGGAGGAAAGGTCCATAAATCATTATTAAAAGGGGACCCAGGATATCAATGCTTAACCAGAATACAAGCATTGTGGAACCTGTGTCTTTTTGGGGAAACTGCTAGGTAAGTATGACCTTCTGCACATTTAGTAAGGTCATGATCATCATCCTGGAGTACCCACACTTTTGCAGCTTTGCCCTTTCAAGAGCCAAGCCGTAAGTGAGAATCGACCCACCAGCGGCATCTGGACTGGACCCTGAATTAGGAGGTTGTCTCTACCAGATGTCACCAGGGGCAATCGGCCAGTAGCCTCACGAGGTCGGCATATCACGGTCTCCGTGGCCAATCCAGGGCTATCAGAGCTACCAGTCTCGGATGGGCTTCTACGCTCTGGAGGACTCATAGAGGAAACACATACAAAAGCCCCTCCGAGGGCCATCTCTGAACGAGAGCATCTAGGCCCTCCGACATCCTTTCCTTTCTTCTGCTGAAGAAGCGGCTTGCTTTGGCCGACCCCCATCTTGCCATGAGGTCCATGATGGGTTGACCCCACCAGTGTACCACCTGGTCGAACACTTCCTGACAGAGTTCTCATTCTCCATGATCCACCTTGACCCGGCTCAGGTAGTCCACAGTGACATTCTCTACCCCGGCTACATGCACCGCCGACAAAGCCTGGAGATTGACCTTGGCCCAATCAAGCAGCCGCTCTGCCTCCTCCTTCAGGGGAGGACTGCTCATGCCGAATGATATAGGCCACTGTAGTGACATTGTCCGAGAACACCTGGACTGCCTTCTGTCGGACCTAGCGCTCGAACGCTCTGAGCGCCAGTGCTACTGCTCGCATTTCACCCCTGGGCAAAGTGCCCCTCGCAGTGAGCCCCCCCAGCTGACCAGACTGGCATCTATCATCAACTGAATCCAGCACAGGGACTCGAGAGGCATCCCCTGCTCCAGCTTCCCTAGCTGGAGCCACCAGTCCAGGGCTGTCCTGGTCACCGGAGGACATGAGAGCACCGTGGACAAAGGCTGATGCTGATGAGACCAGTGACGGAGAAGGGATCACTGGAGCAGTCTCATGTGGGCCCTCGTCCAGGGTACGAGCTTGATCGTCACCGCGGCCATGGTCCCCAGAACTTGGAGATAATGCCAAGTGGTGGGCACCCTCATGGCCAGAAGCTGACCCACCAGACGTCAAAGCTCCCTCGTCCTCTGAACTGGCAAGAACACCTTGCCTAAGCAGGTGTCGAACCTTGCCCCGAGATACTTGATCTCCTGGGAGGGAACCAATCTGCTCTTGGACAAGTTGATTACCCACCCCCGGCTCCTCAAGAGATTGACTACCTTGGTTGTTACCTCTACACTCTCCTCCTTGGACTTGGTGTGGATTAACCAGTCGTTGAGGTATGGGTGGACCAGGATTCCTTCTTTGCGAAGAGCCGCTGCCACCATGACCATCACCTTGGTAAAGGTACGAAGCATCGTCACCAGTCCGAAGAGTAATGCCTGAAAGTGAAAGTGTCCCATAAGTATGTATGTATTTATTTATTTACATTCTCTTATATACCGCGCTATTCTGCATCAGTGCGGTTTACATTGAACAAATTGAAATTACATTGAACAGGGCATTATAACTTGGAGATAACTATTTTACAGGGAACATGGGCTATGGAGGGTTAAGTGGCTTGCCCAAGACCACAAGGAGCACCTGTGGGACTAGAAACCCCAGTCCTTCCGGCCCAAGGTTGCTGTCCTCTAGTGGGATTTGAACCCCCGACCTTCCGGCCTGAAGTACCTTGCCCCAACCCCGTCATCCGACGGCGCCAAGACGGAAGTACTCGCCATAGCCCAGAATGGCTTCTAGCCCTTCTGAGCATGGGCCAACTGGCCCCACCCTCCTGCCCTCCCTTAGCTAGCCAGTATGTCACTAGCTGAGCCTTTTGCCGCTAGGAGGCGGGCACCAGGACTGAGGCCGACCCCATCCAGGGGAGGAGGGGGCGTATGTGTGGCTGACTTATCCTCCTGTCCCCGGAGAACTCCAGTTACAGGTAAGTAACTCCGTTTTCTCCTAGGACAAGCAGGATGAGTCAGCCACACTTGGTGCCTCCCAAGCTGCCATGCGCTGTGGGGGATGGGGAAAGCCGAGACCCTTCTTCAGGTCTGGCATGACAGCATGTTGAAAGTTGCAACAAGGGTAGAGAGGCCTATACCTGGGCCTGAAGAGGCGAAGCACGCATGTGCAGTAGTAGCGTTGTAAGCACATATAGGCCTGCAGGAACCTAGAGGCCTTGAGTGGTGGAGCACACAGTAGTGGCGGAGCACAGCTGTGCCGTAGCAGCGTGCCGTAGCAGCGTGTAGTAGCAGGGAGGAGTTACCAGGCACTGCACGATGGCCTGCCGTAGCAATTGTAGTTAAAAGAAAAAAGAAATCAGGCAGTAGTGGTGCGGAAGCAACCGCAACTAGGACATCGAGCAGTAGTGGTGCAGGAGAAACTGCAACGAAGAAGCAGCTGCATCAGTTGCTGGCATGAGGGAGGAACATCTCTAAAAACGGGAGGCGTCTCTTTCGGGGTTTTTGGTTTTTTTAAATGTGTAGTCGACTCCGGACTTGTTATTGGAGGAAGTCGTATACCGTTAGTGCGGAGGATAAGACCCAACCGGCATTGGGAAACCTGTGCCGTTGGGAAAGCATGATTCAGATTGCCAGTGTTGGACCAGAGCAATGGACGTGCAGGGCCCGTCTGAACATAATGGTGTACCATCCGGTCTATGTTAGCAGTGAGGCGAACGGTGTGTGCCGGGATAGCGAGGCAGCATCGGCTATGTTATAAGAGTGGTATGAGGTTGACCACCAATGCTGCAGCGCCCAAGAGTCCGTTCTGAGCTGGGCAGCCAGTGGAGGTGGCAGCGAGGTGGGAGTCCAGATTGTTAGGGCTGTCTGGATGACAAGACTCACAGCCTCACTCAGTGAGGTGTACCCTCACTGTTGGATGCATGTCATGTGTGCATGCTTGTGTGCGCGCCCTGGGGCCCTTGCTTGTAGCCAAGCCCATGAGCCCTTGGCCGTAGCTGAGCCCTTGCTTGTATCTGGGGTGGCTTGGGCCTTTGTCAGTGTCGCCGATTTGCCTAAATCCAGGCAGCTGTGCTTGTAGAAGTGCCGGTGGGGCTTGGATCCAGGTTCGTGCACTGTTCTGTGTATATCCCGGGCATACCAGAGATCTATTTCAGGCTAACATGCCCTGGACAGTGGTGGCATGTCAAGAGCGACGGCCACGTGGAGGCTATTGCTCGTTCGTGTGAGCTGTTCAGCCGTGCCGATAGTAGAAGACCACCGGTTCAGGTCTGGATCACAGCCTGTGAACAGAGTCTGGATCTGGTGCTGGAGCGTCAGCATACAGACCTGCTCGCGATGAGGCCCGCTGAAGGAGGACGCCTACGGGTTGAGCTCCTGCACGAATCCAAGGGGGGGAGGACTGCCAGGAGCATCCTCTCCCTCGCCGTTCAGGCCCTGGAGAGCAGAACCGCAGGCGTTGCTGCACCGTTGTAACTCCCCAATATGATCCTCAGCCTCCTAATATGGTCCTCGCCGGGTTTGGACCTCCAAATCGAGCCTGTGGCCGTAGGCCAGGTACACCTGCCTTTGCTGAGGCAGGTTGCTCCTGAGTGGATCATAAGGAAATCCAGACTGGGGTCCCAGGCTGGAGATGAGCCTGTCACTCCGTCTTCATGTCCCCTGTGACGTTGGGTTCAGTGCCACAGAGTTGCTGGGGCAGGGGTCTTGAGGAGTTTCGCCAGAAGGTTCAGGGGTAGTGAGGGGGCTGGTTGTAGGATCACAGCAGGGCCCCCAGAAGGGCAGCGGTGGGGTCTTGGCTCCAGGTTCCCAGACCGGCATGAGAAGCCGTTGCTAGGCAGAAGTGCTGTTGAGTCCGAGAAGTGGAAGGTATATCGCGACCAGATGGTGGGATCCCAACCTAATGGTGGGAAGTGCTTACCTCAGACGTTTGTCAGGTGTGAAAGCCTGGAAACCATGCAACTGTGGCAGAGAGAACAACGATGTCTCGACAGACGCCGGGTCTAGGATGAGCATCAAGCGGACGCTCCGGGGCTGCCGGATCAATGGTAAGATCAAGTTGACGCCGCTTACTTGTTCTAGAGGTCATGCGCTAACCAGAGAGAGTTGTCTCTGACAGCCTTACTAAAGAAGCCCACCATGATGTCTGCCACTGAGGTCATCACCTTAACCATTGCGCTGCCTAATACGGGGTTTGGGTGATGTGATATTCTTCCCCTGGAAGACCCTGTGGAAGCAGTGGGCGTCATGAATGGTCATGCCCGCAGTCAATGTGGGGTCCTTAGTCTCCTTGGTTGAAGCAGAGCATGCAGTGCAGGATCCCAGCTGGGATAGGAGACTGTGACCTTCTGTTAGACGACCCATTGATTATGTATACGTTGTCTGTGACTGCAAGCGGTAGTGGGAAGTAAGCTTCTTTAGAGTCTTCATTGTAAGCCATTCTTAGAGGCTACAAGGGGCGCAGGGAGTGGATCCTCAAACAGCAAAGAGCAGGAACTGTAGGTGTGACTAGCGGATGGGAATGTGGAGATACGCCTTCGTGAGGTCGAGAGAAACTCTCCCTGCCATACTTCCAGTATTTACCAACCTCAGGGTTTCCATTCAAAAGTGAGGAACCCTGAGACAATGATTGACTCGTTTGGGGTTGAGAATCGGACGGAAGGAACCCTCCTTTTTGGGAACCACAAAATAAATGGAGTACCGACCGCAGCCGCACTGGCTTTTGGGAACTGGCACGACCGCGCTCCCAGGAGCAGAAGCTGCGCCAAGGATTCCTTTACTGCTGAGGCCTTGAATAGGGCTGTGCAAGGCGACAGCACAAACGATGGGGGGATTGGTCTTGCCAGTGCGAGGGCATACCCCTCTCAAACCACCTCCAGAACCCATTGATTGGAAGTGACCCAATCCAAGCAGAGAAAAATCTGCCATAGGCGCCCCCCCCCCCCTCCACCAGCCGGCCCGGGTCCCCCTCGCTTCATTGTGGCTTATTAGGACCCGAGGTGGAGGAAGAGACCCCAAATCCCCTTCCTGCCCCCTGAAACCCCTGGAAATTCTGTCCTTTCGTGGGAAAGCGTCCCCTCTGAAAGGGTGTTGCGCGAGCTACCAAAACCTTACGAAAGTCACACGGCTGAGACAGTGCAGGCGCGGGGATGTGACTCTGTTTTGGTCTATCCTCTGGGAGCCTGCCTCCCTTAGATTCTCCCAGCTCCTTAACCAATTTGTCCAGGTCCTTCCCAAACAAAAGCTTTCCCTTGAAGGCGAGCTTGCTGAGTTGAGCTTTAGAGGAACCATCTGCCGCCCAGTTGCGGAGCCACAGATAGCAACAGGTGGCCACCACCGAAGCCATATTCTTCGCCAGACTCCTGATAAGCAGGGAGGTCACTCAGCAGCTGGAGCTGCTGAGACCATCGAAGGCAAGCCCTGGCCACCTAAGCCCTGGACACGAATGCCTAGAGAGCCAGGGCATTGATGTCAAAGGCTTGATTAATAACGTGTCTAGCTTCCTGTCCTGGGCATTCTTAAGGGCTGCACTGCTTCAACAGGGATGGTTGTCTTCTTGGTAACTGCCGACATGGCCGCGTCCACCCTAGGGACCGAAGTAAATCTCTCTCGTGTTCCGGCAAGGGGTATAATCGTGACATGGACCGCACTCCCCTTAAGCCAGACTCCGGCTGGTCCCACTCCTCCTGGATCATCTGACGAACCACACGGTGAACTGGGAAGACTTTTTGTGACTTCCTAACTGCTTGAATAAATGGATACTCCAATGCCTCCTTCTCCGCTGGAATGCCTGCGGAGATATTGAGGGTCTTCAAGGACTCACTGATTAACGCCGGCAACTATTCTCGGCGGAACCCAAACAATCCTGGCCTGCTTCTCCTCCGGAATCTCGCCCTCTTTGAGCTCCTCCTTGTCCTCCCCCCTTTCCCGGTCTGAGGACTCCTCCTCATGAGCCTCCAACCAAGGGGAGTGTAAAGCCACCTCACTCACCAGCCTAGTCCGTTTCAGAGGCACCTCTGCATCTTCCGGCTCCTTGTGGTCAGCTCCCCTTTTTGCCGCACCCTCCTGCGCTGGCTCCTGATCTAGTACGCTTTGTTGCTTCAGACAAAGCCCTCTGTGCAGCAATAAAACAAACTCTGGGAAAAAAACCCACCCCAGTGTCTCCCCCCCTTCCACTCCCTTCGAAGTGGAGGGCCTGGGTTGCAGCAGAGGGAGAGCAGGATGATCTGACAGAGAAAGTGGCGGTGACCCAGACTCAACCATTGTGACCCCAGGTGCTGCCGACTCCTGGGAGAGGGCTAAAGGGGGTTCCTAGTCTATACTTGCTTGGATACCCAGTTCCAAGAATGCCGCTTCCATTACGCAGCCTCTGCACACTCCTGTCTCCGACATTGCTCCCCACTGGACGCCGGACACCAAACACTGCAGCCTCTTTGGCATGGTGTCTGGACTGCTCTGAGCCAACAGAATGCCAATGCACAGTCCTCAGGGAGTCTGCTGCCAAACCTTGTTTCTGGACAAACTTTTTTTTTTTTTTTTACCTCTAACACAATCGAGAAATAATGGATCACCGGACCAACAAGGACTATTAGCATCCCAGTCCCCCAATTAATGGGATTCCATGCCAACCAGCCCCGAAAGCACCCTTGAGACTCGGTTAAGAATCGGGCCTCCAGCGGCAAAAAAACGTGCGAAAAAAGAGCGTGAACGCAACAGGCCTACCTCTTCCGATGCTGATCTTCCTTTCCTCTGCCTCCGACGCAGTAGCCCTGTTGCTAACATGTGGCCAGCGACTGTGTGTTCTACTTTTCCATGCGGTCTGCCGCCATGGCTCTCTGCTCAGCTGTTTCTTTCCTTGTGGCTTCTTAGAGCAGACTCCCCTGGCGATGCTGCTCCGCCCGCGTGCTCAGCAGCACTGCAGCAGAACGGAACAGCAGGCAACCCTGGCAGTTAAATTAAACTGCAAGATGGCTCCTCACTCTAGCAGAGATTGGGAACCGCCAGGCGCTGACAAACTCCCAAGAAGCCTTCTCCTGCTCTGCCGGAATGTTTAACAGCCAAATCCTTAAGGCTTCGTCAGAGTGAACTACAAGCATACACAATATCAAAAACAAATTCACTCAATATGTTATCATATAACCATGATCTCTTTAAGAACCTCTTAAGAACCTCTTGCTGATGGTCTCAGATAAACGGTTAAGTTGTGACACTTTTTTATGGGTAATCTTATTCGCCCAATGTAGTGTCCGTTTACATCAATGACCCTTTGCAAGTGGTTCTATAAATATTGCTTTTATCTCGTTTTTATATATTTTTCATCAACTTTTATAAAAAGATAGCGTAGGCCACTCCACTTATCTTAGTCTTGATGGAATGGCAGCAATTGGTATCTCTTATTGATACAAACAGTGGAAAACCCCCAACGCCTCAATCTTCTAAGCGCTCCAGCGTTTCTCCAATTGGGTTTTTCAAGGGGAACATAAGTTTGTTTCATATCAGGAACCAAACGATATCCATGTTTTTACAGCATGCAGGAATAACTTGCTATGATGGTAAAAACAGCAACAACAACAACATGGTTAAAAATTAAAAATGTGCCACATTATTTCAGGAAATATACTTCATTTCTCATTCGAGTTACCTTTTAACATTTCTCTGGTTTTTTAGCTATCACCGGTTATGATCTCATACCGTTAGTAATCCTGCAGAGTTGTAGACGCCAACACATGCGCCCTTCATTGATGTTTAAATGTCTTAGTATAGTGCTATCTGATTGGAGCAGCCTACACACATGCTTGCCAGTCTACACAAATATTCAATCCATCGGGTTGCACCGTGTGAAGTTGATGAATCCACCACTGCTCCTGGTATAGGAGCTTTTGTTCTTGCGATTTACCTTGTGACCCTTGTTTAACTAGTTCTATGCACCAGCAGCGTAACGTTTCAAAATCATGATTAAAGTTTAGACAGTGTTGGACGATCGGTGCCGTCAGTTGTTTATTACGTAACCTGCTTCGATGTTCCTGCATGCGAGTTTTCAGGGTCCGAATTGTCTTCCCTATATATAATAAAGAGCAGGGACATTGGATAGCATACACGACTGATTTAGATTCGCAGTCTGTCACATGTTTCAAAAAATATTTCCTCCCTTTGTATGTAAATTCAGAAAGTTCCAATGTGATACTACAGATATTACAATGGCCACATTTAGTATGATTTCCCAAAACTCGATTAGCAAAACCCCAATCTAGGGGCCGCAGTACTGTGGGCGATAAATACTCCTTTCGATTTTTACTTCGTTTCCAAACGCACCGTATTGATGTCTCTTTCAGCTCTGGAACCACTTCAAGAACCGATTTATGCTTCTTAATAATTTTTTGAATTTTTATACTCAAGGGTGAAAAAGCCGTGACCAGATTAACATTATGGTCTTCTAATTTCCCCATAGATTTTTCTTCAGAAAACAGCAGCAGTTCTCTATTATTATATAAGGCCCGACGATAGGCTCGATGGATAACAGTTTTTGGATATCCTCTATCTAAAAAACTAGTTTTTAAGTATTTAGATGAATATTTATATTCCTGAATTGTAGAACAGTTTCTACGATACCTTAGAAACTGCGATATAGGGAGACTATCTTTTAGTCGCTGTGGGTGGGCGCTTGAATAGTGTAAAAAAGTATTCTTATGAGTGGACTTTCAAAACACCGTAGTTTTCCATCCGTCAGGTTGTCTAATAATCTGAACATCTAAATAGGTGATTCGTGTTTCATCGCTTTCACAGGTAAACCTTAGATTGTTATCACAAGCGTTCAACCATTCAACAAAACTGTTTAAGTCAGAGGTAGATCCTTGCCATAACATAAAAATGTCATCGATATAACGATGCCATGACTTAATGTGAGCCTTAAAAGGAGACAACGGTAGATATTGTTTTTCAAATATATGCATATAAAAATTTGCTACAGAGGGGGCACAGGTAGCACCCATAGCCACCCCTGCAATTTGATGGTAAATTTGTTTTTGCTTGGAGACTGAGTATACTGGAGCTGGTGGGAGGTGCCAGTGGTATATATATACTCCAGTGTCATCAAAAGGATGACATACTCAGTCTCCAAGCTGCTGGAATGGGAGCACACCCAGAGAAAAGGGACTGGACTGGAGGGACGCTTAAGAATGAGAGGTTATATATGATTGTCCTCCTCCTATCTGATCTCTGAGATATCAGTCAGTGGGACATTGTGATACTGGGTACAAATTTTATCATAATGACAGAGCGCAACCCCTCCACCCATTTTATCTACTCTGTTAGAGAGGGCATTGAGTCACACAGAATTAAAATTCTGCAGGAAAGAAAATACACTATAGAATCTCTATTGATTTAAAATGCCATGTAAAAAGAGGAAGGCGATGGCATTGGGGGTGTACTACCGACCTGGTCAGAAACAACAGATGGATGATGAAATGCTCAAAGAAATTAGGGAAGCTAACAAAAGTTACAATGCAGTAATAATTGTAGGTGATTTTATTTACCCTGGTATCAACTGGGTCACTGTCATGGCAGGACATGCTAGGGAGATAAAGTTTCTAGATGAAATAAATGACTGCCTCTTGGAGCAGCTGGTTAATTAACCGACAAGAGGGGAAGCCATTTTGGACCTAGTCCTTAGTGGAACCCAAGATCTGGTGCAAGAGATAAGGATGTTGGGGACACTTGGCAATAGTGATCATAGCGTGATCGCGTTTGATTTAATAAATGGAGGAAGGACAGCAGGGAAATCCACAGTACTGCCTTTTAACTTTCAAAAGGGAAACTATGATAAAATGAGGGAAATAATCAAGAAAAAAGCTAAAAAGGAGCAGCAGTGAAGGTTAAACATTTACATCAAGCATGGGTGTTGTTTTAAAAATACTATCTTGGAAGCCCAGACCAGCTATATTCCAGGCTTTAAGAAAAGTGAAAAGAAGTCCAAAAACCTGCCAGCATGGTTGAAAGGTGAGGTCAAAGAGGCTGTTGTAGCAAAACAAACATCTTTCAGGAAATTTATTTATTTAACAGGTTTTATATACTGCCTTGTCCTATAATCAAAGCGGTTTACATGATAAAAAAAACATGATACATGGCAGTTATACATTACATAGTCGTGTGGGGTTGGGGACATGCAGGAGGTTCTTGATAGCAACTTATTTACAAAGAGGCGTATATACAATATTTACAAATGACATGATTTGAGTCAGCTGATTTTGTCGGGGGGGAGGGGTCATTGGGAGGAGGAGGAGTTATGCATTAAGTGACGGCTCCGTAGTGTTCTATGAAAAGCTAAGTTTTGAGTTTCTTCCTGAAGACTTTGGCATCAGTGGTGCTCTCAGGTCATATGGAAGGGAGTTCCAGAGGGCCGGTACTGCTAGTGACAATGCTCTTGCAGATGTGGATTGGGTGGTTTTAGAGTAGATGCTAGAGGTCTGAATGGTTTCCACTCTGTTACATCGTCTGGGTCTTGTGCTTGTGTTCATGTTGACGAGAATGTCAGGGGACAAGTTGTGCTGGATCTTCTATATGTTGAGATCTATTTTGAATTTGATCCCGGAGGCGATCGGAAGCCAATGCAGTTGGCTCGGGAGGAGGGAGGAATTTATGATCCGGTGATGATGCGGGCAGCAGAATTTTGTGCCATCTGTAGGGGTCTGATTGTTTGGGTGGTCCATGTAATAGTCCAGGAAATAGAAAAAGGAGGCAAAAGATGAAAACTGGAAACATAAGCACTGGCAAGTTAGATGCAAGTAATTGATAAGGCAGGCAAAGAGAGAATTTGAGAAGAAGCTTGTTGTGAAAGCAGAAAAACATAGGGCCCGATTCCATCCTGGATGTCCTGGCCCTCTTTGTGCCTGGTCGGAATCGGACACAGAGAGTTAGCCATGATTCTGATCATGTGGGGCACGTCTAGCCCTCTGGGATCAGAATTGCGTACTGGCCTGTATGTGCAGGATGGGAACTCGATCCCAGTCAGCCTGCACATACAGGCCTTGCCCAGATAACTCAGTCAAGGCTCCTGAATGGAGCCGTGGCACCATGACGTCCAGGTGCTATGGCACCGTGTCTCCATTCAAGAACCATGATCCCTGGCCCCCAAACAGATTTTGCATTCCCTGCAGCCCAACCCCCAATCTGGCGCCCCAAAGCCGGGTTCGGTCTGTGGGGAATCTTCTCTACCCCCTCCTACTTTTTTCAATGCCCAGGCCTACTGTTCCCTGCCGATTAGGGGAACTTATTCTATCTCAGAGGTGGAATATGTTCCCCATACAGTTTGCCGGCCCCGGACATACAGGGCCGACATTGGAATCGGCTCTGTATATCCAGGGCCACTTCCCGCCCTCACGCCACCCCCATCTAACCACCCCATAGAAAATGTAGGGAAATTATTCGGGGTCGGCAGAGGGGACGAATAGCAGGAATGGACGACCCTGATAGTGAAGACTTTTTCAAGTACATTCATAGCAAAAAACCTGGGACAGAGTCAGTTAGACCATTAGATGATAGAGGGGTAAAAGGGGTACTAAGAGGGGACATAGCCATAGCAGAGAAACTGAATGAACTCTTTGCTTCGGTCTTTACTGAAGAAGATGTAGGGAAGGTACCCATGACTGAAATTGTATTTAAAGATGATACATCAGAAGATTTGAAAGAAATAGCAATAAATCAGGAAGGTATATTGCAACTGTCTGATAAAGAGTAGCAAATTACCTGGACTGGATGGTATACATCCGAGGGTGTTGAAAGAACTGAAATATAAGACTGTAGACCTACTATTAGTAATCTGTAGTACCTGAAAATTGGCTATTCTCCAATGTAACGCCAATTTTTGAAAAGGGTTCCGGGGTGATCCAGGAAATTACAGGCTGGTGAGCCTGATGTCAGTAGCCGGCAAAATGGTAGAAACCATTATAAAAAACAAAATTACTGAACAGGTCATGGTTTAATGGGAGAAGGCCAACATGGCTTTAGCCAAGGAACGTCTTGTTGTACTAACCTGTTATATTTTTTTTGTAGGTGTGAATAAACAGGTAGACAAAGATGAGCCAGTCAATAGTGTATCTGTATTTTCAGAAAGCCTTTGACAAGGTCCCTCATGAGAGACTCTTGTTGAAGTTAAAAAGTCATGGGATAGGAGGTAGTGTATTATTGTGGATCAGGAACTGGTTAAAAGATAGAAAGCAGAAGATAGGCAATGGAGAAAGGTGAATAATGCAGTACCACAGGGATCTGTGATGGGTCTGCTGCTTTTTAACATATTTATAAATTACCTGGAAATGGGAATAACAAGTGAGGGAGTCAAATTTGTAGATGACGCAAAATTAATCAAAGTTGTTAAAACCCGGAGAATCAGCTGAGCTGGAGACCGGAGCTTGGCGGCAGTGTGTGTCATCGTGATTGGCTGCAGCAGTTCCCTCCCGACTGCCCCGGTTGGCTTCCTGCAGCATAAATCAACTTTGGCTGCCTCGCGGCCGCGGTCTGCGGTCGCGCGCGCTTGAAGGGGGCGTGACCAAAGGGGGGATGCCCCTTTGGTGCCCCTTCGGTGCCATTTCGGGGCCTTGAGCCCTTGTCGCTGTTTGAAATGCCACGCAGCCATGCGAAAAGAAAGAGTAAGAAATCTTTGGGGAGCCAGTCTGATATATTGCCAGCAGTCGTTGCTTCTACTCCTTTGCCCATCACCGGCCCCATGGATCAACATGTGGTGGTATTGCCAAAATCTGCACCTTTGACTCAGCACTCTTCATCGCCTGGGTCTGGCGCTTCATTGCGTTCCATCGATAGGACTCCCCCACCTAATCCAGGATCTTCTCGGACCTCTGTTGAATCATCGTCCTCTTCCGTGGTGTCTTCATCTTCGGGGGAGGAGGAGGAGGAGGTTCCTGTTTCTGTTCCTACTATCTCTAGTGAGGTACTTTCTTTAGCTCCTATTACTGTTGTTGGTGGTTCAGAGGCTTTTGTCTTACCTCAAGTTGTAAATCCTGATGAAGTTACTCTTATGGATATATGGAATCAAGTTTCAGCCACTAATTTAATGTTATCACAATTCATGAATCAAACTGCTGGTTTTTCACGGCAGGTTGTTCATAAATTACAAAATATGGAAGCTTCTGTTACCCAATTGTCTCAGCGCGCTGAGAAGCTTGACACACAAGATGCCTCTTTGCAGTCAGCTTCTGAGTCAGCCTCGAAGGATAGTTTACTTTTTTATCAGCAGTTTGAAGCTTTAGAGAATGCTTCTAGGGCTAAAAATTTGCGTATATTAAACTTCCCAAAAACTCGTCTATTGTCACCTAATTTGTTATTTCGACAATACTGTAAAGATATCCTATTACTTTCTAACGCTGACACTGTTCTTATTGATCGTTTATTTTATTTGCCTGTTCGGAAGTCTTCTGGGGAATCGGATTTGGCACGGGTGGAGGAGGGCACTCTTATGGATTTGACTGATTTTTTGGAAAATTCTCAGATGCCTATCTCCACTCGTGCCACCTTAGTGGTCACTTTGGCCAATTTTTTGGACAAGGCTTCTATTTTGAAAGCCTTTTTTTCCTAAAAAGGATTTTCTTTTTTATGGCCATAAGCTTTCCATCTTTCCTGATGTCTCCAGACAGACGCAGAATCGGAGGTCCTTCCTCCAGCTTAAACCTAGAGTTTTGGCTGGGGGGGGGGGGTACCTTCTTCCTTCGATTTCCATGCAAGGGGTCAGTTATGCCTTTTCTGACCCCTCTCAATTGGAATCTCTATTGGTTTCACTACAGGTCTGAGAGATATTATTCATAGAGTTTTCTTGTAACTTTAGATTTGTGCTTAGATTGGGTGCTGTAGCCTTAATAATAATTAGTTCCGGAATTCTCCCTTATGCTGTATTCTTCATGATGTGTTGTAGTGGTGATATTAATCATGGACATTTTATTTGGTTTATATGTTTTTTTTTGGAATGTAGTGGATTATATTACCCAATTTTTCACTGTATATTTCTAATGGTTGTTAAAATTTAAAAACTTCAATAAATTAAAAAAAAAAGTTGTTAAAACCCAAGAGGATTGTGAAAAATTTCAAGAGGACCTTGATAAATTGGAAGACTGGACGTTCAAATGTCAGATGAAATTTAATATGGACACATGCAAAGTTATGCACCTAGGAAAGAAAAAGCCAAACTAAAGTTACATGATGTAAGGTTTCACATTAGGAACCACCACCTGGGAAAAAGATTTAGGTGTCATCGTGGATAGCACATTGAAATCCTCCGCCCAGTGTGCAGTAGCAGCTAGGAAGGCAAGTAAGATGCTAGGAATCATAAGGCAAGGCATGGAGACTAAAACAAAGAATATTATAATGCCTCTTTGTCGTTCCATGGTGTGACCACACCTTGAATATGAGGAGAAGTTTAAAAGCTTAGGGCTCTTCAACCTAGAAAACAGTCGGCTGAGGGGAGATATGATAGAAGTCTATAAATTAATGAATAGAGTGGAACAGGTAAATGTAGATCAATTCTTTATGCCATCAAAAAGTAGAAAGACTAGGGGACATACAATGAAGCTATGGTGTAACCCGTTTAAGACTAATAAAAGGAAATATTGCTTCATTTAACACGTAATCAAACTCTAGAATTCATTACTGGAGGATGTACTAAAAGCTGCTTGTGTAGCTGGGTTTGAAAAAGTTTTGGACAAATTCCTGGAGGAAAGATCCATAAACCATTAACAAAGGAGACCCAGGTAATGCACTGCTTGCCCCAATACAAGCATTCTGGAACCTGTATGTCTTTTTGGGAAACTGCTAGGTACTTGTAATTTGGATTAGCCACTGTTGGAAACAGGATACTGGGCTTGATGGATCTTGGTCTGACCTAGTATGACATTTCTTATGTTCCTATGAATATAACTAGTCCATCTGGGAGTTGCAGTGTCTTTCGCAAATTCTCAGTGGACTTTAGTAGCTGTAATGTGAGTGAAGGGATTCAGAGCGGAGGCTAGAGGTGAGGATGAGACGCCCAGAACCAGTAGGATGAAATCCAGTGGTCTGTTCTTCTCTCTTCATGTGCTATTTCTGACTTGTACCAGTCTACAAGGAAAACCAGCTCCCATTTCTTTTATACTGTATGGCTCCTTAGCCCAGCAAATATCTTTGAAGAATTCTTTGGGGATAATTCATTATCTGTGTCCTTCTCTATAGCTGTAAAATTAGTGATCTTACTTTCACTTATATACAATAGGTAATGGATCCAGACATAATAGTGAGAGAATGGAAATGTTTAATGGGCAACAGAGGAAGAAATGGAAACAGAGGGACTCCTCCAGAACAGATCCTTCAGCTGACTGTGAAGAAGGTATCGGTAGAGTAACATTGCCAAGAGGGAAAGAAAAAGCTCAAAAAAGAGAGAGACCCAGCACGTACACTGAAAAAGAGGATAAATCCAATCAGTGTCCACATTTTGAACAAAGTAAGAGACTTAATGAAGAAGTGAAACCATTTCATTGTACAGCATGTGAAGAAAGATGCACTAACAAGCCAAACCTGACAGCAGAAAAACTGTTTCATAGTCAAGTCAAACCATTCCAGGGTACAGAAAGTAAAAAATGTTTTACACACAGGTCACAGATTAAAATTTATCAGAAATTTCTCAAAACACAGAAGCCATTTGAATTCTTGCAGTGTGATAAAAATTTCAATCAAAAAGTTAACTTACGAACTCCTGAAAGAAACCACACTAGAGACAAACTCTTTAAATGTTCTCAACGTGGAAAATGTTTTAAATCAAAATCACATCAAAGAAGCCATGAAATAATTCATAGTAGACTGAAAACATTTAAATGTTCTGAATGTGATAAAAGCTTCAATCGAAAAAGTAATCTACAACGTCATGAGAGAATACACACTGGAGAGAAACCATTTAAATGTTCTGAATGTGATAAACGCTTCACTCTAAAACATAATCTACAAAGTCATGAGAGAATACACACTGGAGAGAAACCATTTAAATGTTCTGAATGTGATAAAAGCTTCGACCAAAAAAGTAAACTACAAATTCATGAGAGGATACACACTGGAGAGAAACCATTTAAATGTTCTGAATGTCATAAAAGCTTCAATCGAAAAAGTAATCTACAATTTCATGAAAAAATACACACTGGAGAAAAACCATTTAAATGTTCTGAATGTCATAAAAGCTTCAATCGAAAATGTAATCTACGATTTCATGAAAAAATACACACTGGGGAGAAACCATTTAAATGTTCTGAATGTGAGAAAAGCTTCACTAATAAAAGTGGACTACGAATTCATGGGAAAATACACACTGAAGAGAAACCATTTAAATGTTCAGAATGTGAGAAAAGCTTCAATCAAAAAAGTAAACTACAAATTCATGAGAGAATACACACGGGAGAGAAACCATTTAAATGTTCAGAATGTGAGAAAAGCTTCAATCAAAAAAGTAATCTACAAATTCATGAGAGAATACACACGGGAGAGAAGCCATTTAAATGTTCTGAATGTGATAAAAGCTTCACTCAAAAAAGTGATCTACAAATTCATGAAAAAATACACACTGGAGAAAAACCATTTAAATGTTCTGAATGTCATAAAAGCTTCAATCGAAAATGTAATCTACGATTTCATGAAAAAATACACACTGGGGAGAAACCATTTAAATGTTCTGAATGTGAGAAAAGCTTCACTAATAAAAGTGGACTACGAATTCATGGGAAAATACACACTGGAGAGAAACCATTTAAATGTTCAGAATGTGAGAAAAGCTTCAATCAAAAAAGTAAACTACAAATTCATGAGAGAATACACACTGGAGAGAAACCATTTAAATGTTCAGAATGTGAGAAAAGCTTCAATCAAAAAAGTAATCTACAAATTCATGAGAGAATACACACTGGAGAGAAGCCATTTAAATGTTCTGAATGTGATAAAAGCTTCACTCAAAAAAGTGATCTACAAATTCATGAGAGAATACACACTGGAGAGAAACCATTTAAATGTTCTGAATGTGATAAATGCTTCAATCAAAAAAGGAATCAACAAAATCATGAAAGAATGCACACTAGAAAAAAAACCATTTCAATGTTCACAATGTGATCGAGGTTTGCTACTAAAGCTAGCCTAAGAATTCACACTGGAAAGAAGTAATTTAAATGTTCTCAATGTGGTAAATGCTTTACTTGTAAAAGTCGCGAAAGAGTAAACTCTGGAGAGAAATGATTTAAGTGTTCTGAATGTGATAAATGTTTCATAGCAAAATTTGATCAGAGAATACATGAACAAATTCATCGTGGACTGAAACCATTTAAATGTCCTACTTTGATAAAAGCTTCAATTAAAAAATTAGTCTGCAAATGCATGAGAGAATAAACACTGGCGTGTAACAATTTAAATGTTCTGACTGTGATAAAAGCTTAAAGCAAAAAGGTAATCTAAAAATGCATGAAAGAATACATACTAGAAAAAAATTAGCCATTCTGGTTACATCTTACAAACTCTAGAAGGAAGCTTTTTTGGCACAATGCAAGTACTAGGCTGAGTGTTAGCAGTAAATTTGAGAGACTGAAATCATACTCCACACACCCTGGCTTAGAAGTGAGGTTCATGACTGTTATAGTATGTGCAGAACTAGCCCATTTGGAGAAACTGCCCTGAGAAAAAACATTTAAATGTTCAGAATTTGATAAGAGGTTTGCTAACAAAGCTAACCTAAGAATTCATGAAAGAATACATACTGGAGAGAAATGAGCTGAGATCTGAATGTAATAAACATTTTATATCAAAATCGGATCAAAGAAAGCATGAAATAATTCATAGTGAACTGGAACAATTTAAATATTCTGAATGTGATAAAAGCTTCAATCAAAAAAGTAATCTGCACATGCATGAAAGAATCCACACTGGAGATCCTACTCCATATACCTTGGCTTAGAAGTGAGGTTCATGACTGTCATGGTATGCGCAAAACTAATAATTAACAACGCAAGTAATCTATGAATATTGTTCCCAAAATGATTTTTTTCTAATTATTCTTTCACCCTAATGATGACACCAAATGCAATTTGAAAAAAACTCAAACAAATTGAAAAGCCTTATATAAAAGAAGGGGAAAGGACTTCAGTTTTGTGCCTTAAATCAAAATTAGGATCCTTTCTTTGGTTCTAGGTCACTCATCCTCATAAGTCATAAACACCCCTTCACTACAACTTATTTGATTTGATTTGGTTGCAAGCCTATAATCATCAATGCATCAAACAATTTGAAAAGTTATCTTCACAGTTGAAGCTAGTAGTGGTACACTCGATGTGGCTGTGTAGCGCAAGGAAGGCGCTTCAGGATTGTAACCAAAAGACAAAAAAAAAAATAAAAGAGATAGAAAAGCTGCATCATCCTTTCTTAATACTAACAAATGTATGTATAAAAAGACTTTTGAAGATCAACATCATATGTTACTTAAAAACTGCTATATAGGCTGCTTATGTTAAAAAGTCTCTCTTCAGCGGTCACTAGTGTTAAATAAGAAATCATTATGGGAAATAATTTTCACAGATATCACTTGTTAAAGCCTTTTTAATATGCACAAAACTAATTCATTTAGAGAAACTGTTTGAAGAGAAACCAGATACATGTTCTGAATGTGATAGAAAGATTGCTAACAAAGCTAGCTAGACTGAGAATTAATGACAGCACACACACTGGAGAGAGGTGACTATTCCAAGTGATTATTCTGTGACTCATGGGGAGAGGGAGAAGATTCTGAAGCACCAAGAAAATGTGGCAAAAAGACAGAAATATATCCTATCATTGTGGGAGCCACAAGCTTGATAAAGGAGAACTTCAAGTCATATATTAACAAATTGCCCATATATGTTATGTCTTATGAACTCCAGAAGGAAACTCTCTTGGCACAATGCAACTACTAAGGCAAGCGCTAGCAGTAAATCCTAGAGACTGAGTTGATACTTTACATACCCTGGCTTAGGAGTGAGGTTCATGAGTGTCATAGTATGTGCAAAAGTAAATAAACAAAACCAAACAACAATGGGTCAAACAAAACTCAACACCTCAAAGGTGCCAAAGAGTATATGTATGTGTGTTTGTATGTGAATGGAAAGATGAGGCATCCACAGGCATCACTTTGGACCCTTAACTGCAGGTCTCTGATCACCTCAGCCTCATCATTCGATTCCACCTCCCAACAAATAAGCAATCTTTATATTAACTTAATATGATCTTTGTGAAAAATGTTTTAAAACTTCACAAAACCACATTACTTCAAAATCAGATCTCAAAAGCAAAAACAGAAAGGAGTCACTTATCTTTAAGAAGCATTTCCAAAGCGTCAGGGCACAAGCAGCATGGCTCAAATATACAGAAATCTACTTCAGAGCGGCCTATATCCAAAGCTGTAACAAACTTTCAACAGCAAAGGAAACAAAGTGATTGTCTTAGATGTCAAAAAGATACTGCGGAGTTACGCTGAACATCAATTTTTCTGCTAAAAAAGAGCTTGCATTAGGAGCCACCACACAGTCTTGCCACTTCAAAAATTTAAAGCCAACAAGACGAGTCTTATTCATATCTAAGATGATCAGCTTCAATCAAATACCGGATCTACAAATGCATGTCTGGAGATAAAATATTTATATGTTCACAATAAAGTAGCATGCCTTATCTGTTGGAAACTCTGTAAATACTAGAATATCACTGTGCCTGAAAAGCACTGGGATCATGACCCTAAAAGAATTACAGAGAATGAAGAGGTTATGATCACCCGGGATACTCCCATTCTGACCCATAAAAAGCTGGATGTGAGGAAGCCAGATATAGTAAAATAAAATAAAATAAAATAAAAGGAACTAAATTCCAGCACCTACGCCAATTTCTACCCCATACACCACACACACTACACGATGTAAATATACTTTTGTACAAAGTTTGATATGTTTGCTTTAATACCTACAAAGATTTTGCTTTAATACCTTCAAGTTGTTTTTGTTACAATACCTACAAAGTTTATATTTACTGTTCAATGTAAATAGTTGATTTCTACTGTTCTATGTAAAATGTATACAAATTGTGTACAAGACTGTTAATCTGTTATATGTAAACCGCCCTTGATCTCTGGAAGGGGCGGTATAAAAGAAATAGTTAAATAAATAAATAAATATAGTGGTAAAATAGAAAAACATCAGAGCGGCATTGATTGTAGCGGTGTCAGTTCCAAGCGACTATTCTGTAAATTGCATTGAGAGGGATAAAATCTTCAAGTACCAAGAAATGCAGTCAATGACCAAGAAAATGTGGCAGAAAAATACCGAGTTAATTCCCATTGTATTGGGTACCACAGTCTTAATAAATGGGAATTTCCAAGCATGCCTTGATAAATTACCTATACAAGTAACATTTTAGGAACTCAAAAGGGAGGCTTCTCTTTGGCACAAAGCAAGTACTATGCTGAGCATCAGCAGTAAATTTGAGAGACTGAGATCATACCCCACATACCCTGGCTTAGGAGTGAGGTTCATGACAGTCATGGTATGTGCAAAACGTGAGGAAAGGTTTGTTAGAACTAGGCTTTTTTGTTCTATTGCTGTAAGCCCTTTTGATAAAGCCTTTTGGTGAAACGGAAGCTTGCGTCAAGGGCAAGCATGGAGAGTTAAAGTTTTGCGTTTAGAGCCTGAAAGAGAAGTGTTTTTCCTCAGTTTAGGCTGGTTCAATGAGCTGGCTTTTGGCAGTGTGCTGAAGAGCCGTTAGATATGGTCTCGTTGAGATTGTGTGCTGTTTATTTCAGATAAGTACAGTGTGCTCTTATTTGTGAGCCTTATATTTACTTGAAAGTAATTTTGTGTTATGTTTTTGCAGCTTTGGGACTGTACTGATGACTCCAGATTTACAGCTATGATCATTATAGCTAGACGCTTTTAATGGGTGTGTGGTATGTATGAGGTGAATGTTTGTGACAATTACTAGATATGAGTTCCTAAGTGAACTGGTTGGGGTGTATTAAGTTTTGTATAATTGGTTATATCTATATGGTTGGATGGTATAGGCTATTTGACCAGTGATGTGAAGCGTCTGCTATTTCCCTAAAGTGACTTGTCACTGGATGAGGGATATTAGCCATCCTGAGGTCATTTTTGCCTGATAAAAGAATTTCTTGTAATTAGATTAATGTAGGTTGTTAATTTTTGAGTTAAGCATAGTACAGGGCTTGATTTGTATTTTAGATGTGCAAAACTCACCCATTTGGAGAAATTGCTCCCTCATAAAAGTATAAAAATAAACAGCCAGAGTCTGTCTACATTATTAAACTAGGAGATGCAACCAACAAGCAGAAGGAATGAATGAGAAGCCACCAATATATACAGGGAAGAAAGCAACAGAATTTGAAAAACAAGAGAAAAATCTCTTTGAAGAATTAGATCAGCAAACAAGGAATACCAAGTGGCAAATTCCATAAATAGTGTGGGAAATATAAAGCATTACACCAGGAACCATTTGTTGATCAAACAAGGAAACATGAGAGGTTACAAAGAGGTTAATTGAAACTTAAGGATAAGAGATTGATGGTTGCAGCCCAGGACAATGGATTACGGACAAGATGGTTCACAGTGAGCAGAGAAAACTGGTAAAACACATATGCAGATTTTATAAGAAAGAACTGAAAATGGTTACTCACCTTGTCACTGGTTGTAAAGTACAGATGGCAGAGAATTGTGTACTGAAAGGCACAACAAAGTGGCACGTCTCATCTACTGGAAACTCTGTAAGCACTGTAACAAAACTGTAACAGAAAAGAGAATTACAGAGAATAAAGAAGTTATGACAAACTTGGGACATTTCCATTCTGATGGATAAGAAACTGGATGCAAGGAAACCCAATATAGGAAACACTAGAACGGCATTGATAATAGAGGTGTCTGTTCCAAGGAACTATTCTGTGAATTGCGTGGAGAGGGAGAAGATCCTGAAGTATTGAGAAATGCAGTCAGAGACCAAGAAAAGGTGAGACAAAGATACAGAAATATTTCTCATCATATTGGGAGCCATAGGCCTGCTAAAGGAGAACTTTAAGCCACATCGTAACAAATTATCAATACATATTACATCCTATGAACTCCAGCAGGAGGCTCTCTTTGGCACGATGCAAGCATTAGCAGTAAATTTGAGAAACTGAGATCATTCTGCACATACCCTCTTTTAGAAGTGATGACTATCATTTTATGTGCAAAACTAACCCATTTGGATAAATTGCCCCCAAGAGAACCACTTACTTGTTTACAATATGATAAAAGCTCTGCTAATAAAGTTAGCTTAAGAATTCTTGAAAGAGTACACTGGAGAGAAACCATTTATGTTCCTAATGTGATATGTTTTCATTCAACATCTCCTCAATGAAAACATGACATAGTCCACTCTAAGGGTCTCATCATCAATACTTAGTGGAATAATTTAAATCTAGTGAAAAGCTTTTTAGATAACATCTGGATGATTTTTGGCCTGGAGAAATGTGCTAAAACATTACCCTAGAGCAGTGGTTCTCAGCCCAGTCCTATGGGACCCCCAGGCCAGTCAGATTTTCAGGATATCCACAATGAGATAGATCTGCATGCACTGCTTCCATTGTATGCAGATCTGTCTCATGAATATTCATTGTGGATATCCTGAAAACCTGACTGGCCTAGAGGTCCCAGAGGACCAGGTTAAAAACCACTGCCTTAGAGGAAAATTGAGGAAAACTTAACATATGTCTCTCATGGCTTAATGTGATATAAATGAACTTGAACAGGAAGATGTAAATAAATATCAGAGAGTAGAAGAAGTAACAATCCAGCGTATATTAGTAAGGGAATAGCTCTACATAGAATAATCTTCAGGAACAAGCAGGACTGTAGTCTTCACATATGGGTATTGTCGGCATCGATGGAGCCCATGCGGGAACGCTCCCCAGCGTCTTATAGGAAAGCTTTTGGGAGCGTACCACTGTGCCTGCGCTGCTGCCTTTCTGCCTTTCCAACTCTCCCTCTTTGGTTTTTCATTTTTTTGTGGAGCCGACAGGCTGCATTCCCTGTCATGCAGAAAATGTTCTTTTTTGTGGTCGCATCTGCCTTCCTGTAGACGCTGACATCGGTACCATCAGTGTTTGTTTGTTTGTTTGTTTGTTAGTTTGTCATTTATCTATTTATTTTCTTTCTTTAAAAAAAAAAGCTTTTTTTCTTGATTGTCTTTCCTCTCTTGGTGCTTCGGCGCCATATTGGGCTGTAGGCCCTGTTTTTTCTTAAAATAGAGAAACCAACTAGTGGTTTCAAGAAATGTTCAAAATGTAGCAGTACTATTTCTGCTCAGAGAAGAGCCACCAAAATGGTAAAGGAAATGGAAGGATACTCCTATGAAGAAAGGCTAAAAAGGTTAGGGCTCTTTAACCTGGAAAAGAGACGGCTGAGAGGAGATATGATAGAAGTCTATAAATTAATGAACGGAGTGGAACGGGTAAACGTAGATCGATTGTTTACGTTATCAGAATATAGAAAGACGAGGGGACATGCAATGAAGCTACAGGGTAAACTATTTAAGACTAATAAAAGAAAATATTTTTTCACTCAACGTGTAATCAAACGTTGGAATTTGTTACTGGAGGATGTAGTAAAGGCTGTTAGTGTAGCTGGGTTTAAAAAAGGTTTGGACAAGTTCCTGGAGGGAAGATCCATAAACCATTATTAAGAAGGGACCCAGGATATCAATGCTTGACCCAGTACAAGCATTGTGGAACCTATGTCTTTTGGGGAAACTGCTAGGTACGTATGACCTAGATTGGCCACTGTTGGAAACAGGATGCGGGCTTGATGGACCTTGGTCTGACCCGGTATGGCATATCTTATCGTCTTATGTTCTTATGTTAATGCAAATATGAGGCTTCTCTGTCCCAAGCGAGAGTCTGTGAATAAATTGCTTCTCACTAAACGTATTCATTATACAAGTAGAAAGATTAGAAAATGCCCCTGCTATATACACTTAACAACCATAAGCTGGCAACATTCCCTTTTTTAAAATTAGGAAAACTGGATTTTCAGAATTATAGAAACACTGGACATTTTGGCAGACAAGAGCAATTGAGTTGTCAGTGATTCTCTTAGCTCTCTGCTCTTCCGCCCCTCTCCCTGACATTAAGGGAAATTGTCGCAATCGTGCAGTCAGCTAAAATGTTTGTGGGCACTTTTCACCTATGGACTTTGTATCAGTCCTCAGAGTTCCCTTAAAATCAGACCTTTTAAAGTGCACAACATGATGTGTTGTCGTCTCTCCCACCCAAACACCACTCCTTAGTTTACTTACTTTTCCTGTAGTTAAAAAGACATTTTGCCCTATGGATACAGTCACGTTTAGTTGGACAGTTTCTAATTAACATGAACATCTGAATCCCACCATACTGCAATAAATGGAATTCATGTTTCATCTGCTTTAAAGACCTTGCATTTACAGTGTCTCTTTCACCATGTAAACCAGGGGGCGTTGCCCTACTTCATCATAGTCCTTATTTGTCCTGTTTTCTTATTTGATACTTCCATTCATCTAGTTAGCCTTTCATTTTAAAGGTTTATTTCCTTATTTTAGACTGTACTGAACCCTTTCCTTTATTTTTAATGTGACTGCCAGTCTGTTTTTTTTATTTTCATTTTCAACCTCTTTTTCCTTTTTATTTGGCTCCTCAGCATCACCTTGATGCTATGGCAAACCTGGGCAGCCAGAAAGCAAGCTCCCCCTGCCTCCCTACAGCACAAATTCAGGCCAAATCTGCCCTGCTTTTAAAAGCATGGTCAGACATTTTTAAACTTTTTTCTCTGCCTCTACAATCAGATTACACATTGCCTGATAGCCAGCTGATTACACTCTTTATTCAATTTCTATTTGTAAGAGTTTCTAGTTGTGTGATCTTCTCCCTGAAAGAAATTGTGATATATGGCTGCTTCGTGGGATGTGATATGTGCACAACTCTGGCCTCTTGATTTCCTGCATAGATCTAATGAAACGTATGCCTGAATATCCAGTTAAATCTAAAAGTGCAATACCTGTGCAGAAAGATTTAGGACTGTTATACTGTATGTGTGGATGGAATTTCCAGGAAAAGTTTAGCTAAAAATCTAGCTCAGGGGCTGATGCACTACCTTGTGGGATCTCCTGTAAGGTTTTAGTCTTTTTGCAGAAAAATTAGCAATAGATACCTATAAAAATTGAGTTGGGCAATAAATTAGTACTTGAAAATTTGTTAGTTCTATGAGGAGGGTTGTTGTAGTTTGCTAATTAAAAGCCCGAAAAAAATATAAGACTGAGAAAATAAACAGTTTGAAGGGCATAGAGTGTTTCTGCCTCCTTGTTTTAAGCTTCGGAGTGGTGTTGTGGCTGTGTAATACTGTACACTTAGGGCTCGATTTTCAGCTGTCCGGATCTTCGAAGGGTTATGTGCCCCCTCAGTGCAATGCCCTCCCAATCAATCTCTAAGATTTATAATGGACGATTCTTTGTCCGGGATCTGGTGTCCGGTCCCTGCCAAAAATCCGACTGATAATTACGCCGATATCGTCGGCCATTACAGTTATGACCCCGGCCACGTTCTGTATTGTCTGGTCTAATCACACCAGTATTGCCCCGGGCATTCTGATCACTATCCTCCGTCTCTGGTCGGATTTTTGGCAGGGACCGGACACCAGATCCCGGACAAAGAATCATCCATTATAAATCTTTCGGGTTTGAGTCTTACCCCGGCACAGCAACGGGTATTGGAACTTGGCTTATCTTTTGTTCCGACGGCTAGATTCAATGGTTTTTCCACTAGACTGGCATTATATAAATTTTTCCGAAAGTTGCGAGTAATACATCATTGCTCTACTATCTCCGGTCAGCCGGATGTTTCTCTCATTCGCAATCCCTCCTGCTGGCTACCCCCGGGGGCCCCAGATCAGGTTATTTCCACTTTTCAACAATTGGTTTGTCATCATCTTGATCGGGCAGAACAGAGAGGGTTCTCTGGTGGTCATAATTTATCCCGGGAAGATTGTCAAGCTCTGAAGGAGTTACGTACTTTGGACGCCGTTATACGGCGGGCAGATAAAGGGGGTGCCACGGTGGTATGGTCACACACCCAATACCAATGTCAGGTTGATTGTCATCTGCAAAATCCGGCTAATTATGAAAGATTGCAGTCGGATCCAACTGACATGGTCCGGTCATCCATTTCAAATATAGTTTTAGCTGCATTTTTTCGTAATTGGATCACTCGACATGAGATGGCTTTTTTGATCAAGAAACACCCCATCACACCTGTGTTTTATCTGGTCCCGAAAGTGCACAAAACCCTGGCGGACCCGCCAGGGCGGCCCATTGTATCATGTCGTGACTCCATACTTGAACCACTTTCTAAATTTAGTGATTTGTTTCTACAACCAGCGGCGCAACAGGTTGAGTCCTACCTCCGTGATACTGGAGATTTTTTACAACATCTGCAATCCTGTCAAGATATGAATTCTTACCGGTTCCTAGTGACCCTCGATGTACAAGCTCTGTACACCAATATAGATCAGAGGGAGATACTGGCCTGTCTCCAAACTTACCCGCTGGATCTTCCGGATCGGATTCCCCGCTCATTTGTGCTTGACTTGTTGGCTCTTGTTTTGGGAGACAATTTCTTTTTACATCGTGGAGTGTTCTATCGTCAGATCCACGGAATCGCCATGGGTGCTACGGTTGCCCCTTCTCTGGCTACAATCTACATGGCAGTATTTGAACAGCAATGGGTCTATTCTGATCCTGCTTTTGTTCAAATTCCTTTTTGGAAACGCTTCCTCGACGACATCTTTTTCATTTGGTCTGGTGCTAGATCAGAATTGGAAAGCTTTATAGCACGTCTTAACTCTCATCTGCCACGCATACAGTTTACGGCACAAATTTCAGCGACATCAATACAGTTTTTGGATGTCCAGATTACCTTTACCACCCAGGGTTTCATGACATCCTTATATCGTAAATCGGTGCAGCGTAACACACTTTTATGTTATCACAGTTCTCATCCACGGTCTTTGAAACAGGGACTGCCCTTCGGGCAATTTCTGCGTATACGACGGAACTGTTCTACTTTAGCTGCCTTCAAGTTTCATGCTATTGATCTCATGCAACGCCTAATGGCTCGAGGTTACCCACAACGGGTGGTGCGACAGGCATATAAGCGTGCTAGGTATCTACATCATGATTGGTTTTCATTCCCTCCTTCGATGGAGCAGCTGGACACAAAGATAACTGGTATACTTCCTTATACTCAGGGGGGCCACCCAGGTTACAAAAATCTTGCATCAATTTTGGCCGGTTCTGGAGGCACTTCCCTGTTTTCAGAACAAGACCTTACAGATTGCATATTCCCGCACAGCTAATCTGCGGGATGCAATTATGCATACGGTTCCTTTTGAAGACAGACCCCCTCGTTCTCATGCACAAGCAGGTCACACTGCTTGTGGTCATTGCACATATTGTGAAACCACCATCGAGGGTCTGCAGTGGACGGATGTACATACCACCCATACATAATACCACTCGTTGGAAAACCGATTGTTCTACAGACCATGTGGTTTACTTGATTGTCTGCCCATGCTCTTTATACTATGTTGGTAGGACAACAAGAGCGGTTCATATTCGCCTCTCTGAACACGCTTCGCGACTTCGGGTTCAACATGTTGGAGCCCCCATGGTGGACCATCATCTGCAAAAGGGTCATGCTTTTTCTACCTTACAATGGCGTATTTTAGATTTTGTTCCATCCGATCCTCGTCGGGGCGATCGGGAGCGCAGGCTCCAACTGTGTGAACAACGCTGGATCTATATGCTAAACTCAGTTACTCCGACTGGTTTAAATCTACAAATAGACTGGCACACGTTGCTGTGAATATTGGATGGAGGTAGTCATCAATCTTTGGCACAGGACCGCCCCCTTTAGGGATCCCTAGGCAGTGGGATTCCCTTATCAGGAGGCAGGTTCAGTTTTTGATTGGTTGTCAGACATCTCTGTTCTTTTGACGTCAGACGCCGGCGAAGTTATAACGGCTGATACCTCCCCGCGGCCAGTATGCTGTCATCGACCGATTGCTGGCTTGTTCTGACCTGAAGCAGGGTTTTCTACCAAATCTGAAGCAAAGCCCGAAACGCGAGCCGCGTGGTCCTTTGAGAGTCTTGGCATTTTGGTGATTTCAGCTAAGTGGACTTTTGGTTCATTTTAAAGTTTAAAATTTACTTATTAAAATGGAGTGGTCTCGGCGGTGTCTCTGATACACTGATTCTAGACACTTAGCAGACCTTTCTCAGACAAAAAACGTTTTCTGGCAACAAGGGGGATTTCCTTCTTCTAGAGTTGGATATTTTTTGTTTTGGTGTTTCCTATTTGATCCAACTGGGTTCGTTTCTGTTTACATTTCAAGTGTATCTATTGGGGCATACACTATGATGTCATCGGCAAATAGGTGATATAGTCTGTGGCGTTGTATAATGTTACAAATGGGTTGGATGTATATATTGAATAGGATGGATGATAGTGCTGATCCTTGAGATATCCCCTGGGTGATGGTGAACTGCGTTGATTTCCTTTGGTTGCATCTGACTTGTTGGGTTCTGTTGCTAGGAAGCGTATGTTTAGAAAAATTAAATGACCATGAAAGGAAAGAAAGGAGGAAAAGAGAAAACAGGAGTGATGCAAGTGTGCAGTAAGATACAGGTCATTTCTAGGGTATGCTGAGGGGCTGCTTTAGTCCATGATGCAGCTGAAGAGAGATGTCTTTACGAGAAGAGTAGACAAAGCTGCAGCGTCTCGTGCAACAGTGAAAGAACGGGTGCTCAGTGTCATCTCCACAGAGATGCAAAGGGAAGTTTACATGGTGCAGGGTGGGGGAACAGGTGAAGGCAACTCAGCCTAGCAGTAGGGGCACCATATTCCCTGCTGAAAAGTGTGTGGAGATGGTCTTTGCAGATATATAATCTGAGGAATCTACATGATTAGGTTTTGTATCTAAATTATGAGATATTGAAAGTTTACTTGTTGAAGGTGTTATTAGTGTGCTAACTGGTGAGAAGGTAGAAGAAAGTCATACTGGCAGTGCCAAGATAAAGAGCATCTCACAGGTGCAAGGGGCTATAGAGAGTGGGAAGGATGCCACAAGCCTTTCATTGCCTCCTCACCCTCAGCCTCATCAGAGACTCTTGGTAAAATTAAAAAGTCATAGGGTAGGAGGCAATGTAATATTGTGGATCAGGAACTGGTTAAAAAATAGAAAACAAAGAGTAGGACTAAACGGCCAATTTCCTCAATAGAGAAAGGTGAAGAGTGGAGTACCCCAGGGATCTGTGTTGGGTCCGCTGCTGTTTAACATATTCATAAGTGACCTGGAAATGGGAATAACGAGTGAGGTGATCATTGTCCTTTCTAGTTCCCTTCTTAAGCTGTTCTGTGTTTTGGCTGATTGGTCACTGCTCCCCCATTTCCCTATTGTAATATGCATTCAGAGTCTGGAACAATGCTAATTGAATGTAAAAAAAGGGTCAATAGTTGCATTTTACTGTGTCCTGGGATACCTGGGGTTTCTGGCTCATATTAGCTTCATTGTGGCTTTCCTAGCAAGAAATCTACCTGACGGTTTCAATGAAGCCAAGTAAATTACCTCCAAGCATGCTGATAAGAACATAAGATATGCCATACTGGGTCAGACCAAGGTCCATCAAGCCCAGTATCCTGTTTCCAACGGTGGCCAATCTAGGTCATACGTACCTAGCAGTTTCCTCAAAAGACACAGGCTCCACAATGCTTGTATTGGGTCAAGCAGTGATATCCTGGGTCCCTTTTTGATAATGGTTTATGGATCTTTCCTCCAGGAACTTGTCCAAACCTTTTTTAAACCCAGCTACACTAACAGCTCTTACTACATCCTCCGGTAACAAATTCCAGAGTTTGATTACACATTGAGTGAAAAATTATTTTCTCTTATTTATTTGAAATAGTTTACCCTGTAGCTTCATTGCATGTCCCCTAGTCTTCCTTTTTAAGATACGGCGACCAGAATTGCACACAATATTCAAGGTGCGGTCGCACGATGGAATGTTACAGAGGCATTATGTTTTATTTTCCATTCCTTTCCTTATGATACTTAGCATTCTATTTGCTCTCTTGGCAGCCGCTGTACACTGGGTGGAGGGTTTTAACATGTTATCCACAATGACGCCTAAATCTTTTTCCTGGGTGGTAGCCTTCCCCTTTTTACATGGAATTTCAATCCATAGACATTATACAGCAAATTTCATTTCCTGCAAAACTTACTCCTTTCTGGCTCAATGCCCTCTCTAACATAGAGGGCAACCCCTCTACCAATTTGATCAACTGTATCATTACGATATAGTTTGTACCCAGGTATCACAGTGTCCCACTGGTTGTCCTCCTCCTACCATTTCTCTGGGATTCCAATCATATCTAACCTCTCATTTAGTGCTATATATACTAACTCTCCCATCTTATTTTTTAGACTTCTACCATTTGCATACAAGCATTTTAGAGACTGTATTTTATTCATATTAATCTGTCTATTGGTAGGCATGGGCAATTTGGAATCTTTAATCTCTGTCTGTTCCATACTCAAGGGCATTTGGGCTACTTTACCCTTTTTGGAACCTCTCTGCTTTTGCTAGTATCCTTCAAGGATACATTTTTCCAAACCTTGCGCTCTTGGGCGACTGTCGGCTTTCCCCTCTTATGTAGCTTAAAAGCTGCTCTATCTCCTTTTTAATGTTCTGCAGTGTCTGGGTCTCCTTCTTCCCAACTTATATGAGCACCAGGGGCAAGTACATGATTGCAGTGGAGATATTTGCTATCCAGGCCTTCAGTGCTGGACTACTGGGCTGTATCTTTATCCCTAAATGCTACATTATTCTGCTGAAGACTGACAGAAACAGCAAGAAATACTTAGCAAAAAAGTGAGATGGTATTGGGCCAGTCCTTGTTGAATAATTTGTGTTTGTTCCAGAAATCGCATCACTGGTTGAGACCATACTCAATTTTATATAACTATTATTGCAGTAAAAGTAACATTTTTATACACTATTTGAGCATAACATCTATTGAATTGATAAACAATACGGCCAAGTTCAACATAACACATTGTGCTTCATTTGGAATCAGAAGATTTAAAGCTTTCAAAAAAGATCAATTCTTAAAAGACACACTACCCTACCTCAACTCGGATGAACCTAACTTGGACAAACTGGTTAAGAATTGGAACATTACCATCAGTACAGCAGCAAAATCCAAACCGTACATAAAATCAAAGAACGTAAGACAACACGCTCCATGGTACTCCAATACAATCCGCAACGCTAAAAGAGAATTAAGAAAGCTAGAACGCCACTGGAGACGCTCCAAATCTCCAACTGCACAAAACACTTATTTAACAAAGCAAAAAAGATATAATGATCTTATTAACGATACAAAACGAGAGCATCACACAAACACCATTCTGAAAGCCTACAATAAACCCAGAGAACTCTTTGAGATAGTAAAAGACCTAACTAAAGAACCAAGTCCTGACAAAGACATACAGATCAACCCTCAAACCTTTGCAAACTTTCTCCATGAGAAAATAGGTCACATACCGACTCAAATACATACCGAAACCTACAGCTCCATCACAACAACAACAACAATAACAACAAGTTGGGACAGTTTCCACACTCCTTCAACCAAACAGATCTCGGATATCATCTCTGCTCTCAATACTAGCACTGCCCCTACTGATCCTTGCCCAGTTCAATGGCTCAAAGCAACCAAGCATAACTTCCTCAGTTATATACACAATATCGTATCCATATCCCTATCTCAAGGAATAATACCCGAACAACTTAAACTAGCCTCAATAAGGCCTATCCTCAAAAAAACAAACCTGGATAAGAACAATCCAGCGGCTTATAGGCCAATCTCTAGCATACCATTCCTAGCTAATAGAAAAAGCAGTACAGCTACAACTCCAAGACCATGTTGACGACCATGCCCCACTCGATCTACATCAACATGGCTTTCGCCCCAACCATGGAGTTGAAACACTGCTGCTATATCTGTTCAATGATATCACCCAGACCATAGACAATTACAGGCAAGGATCTTTATTGATCTTCTTAGATATATCAGCGGCTTTCGACACAGTTGACCACACTATCCTCCTATCAAGATTGGAAAGTATCGGTATCTCTGGTACTGTCCTTAGTTGGTTTAACTCTTATTTAACAAACAGGCAGTTTCAGGTTAAAATTGGAAACAACACTTCACAGCCTACAAATATCAAGCAAGGAGTACCTCAGGGATCTGCGCTTTCTTCCCTTCTATTCAACATTTTTATTCAGCCAATTTGTCAAATTATGGCAGCCCATCAAATAAGTTATACGATTTATGCAGATGACATCATGATTTATACACCGATTGATCTCATCAACCCCGACTACAGCAAGATCACAAATTGCCTTGACAACATGTCTTCCTGGCTCACATGCAATAACCTTGCCTTAAACTACAATAAAACAGAGGCGCTTATTGTCACTCGAAACACCGACTTCAACCCCCCACCTTTCATTAAATACAACAACATTACAATACCAGTTAAGGATGAAGTTAGATATCTTGGAATTACCCTCGATAAAGGTCTAACCCTCCAGTCACACATCAGAAAAACTGTGAGGTCTGCATACTACAGAATGAAAGTGATTAGACGCCTCAAGCCCTTACTCTCATATGACCACTTCCGGTCTGTCTGCCAAGCCTTAATAACTCCTATTCTGGACTTTTGTAATCCTATCTACTACGGTCTTTCAAAACACTCACTTAAACCTCTTCAGATGGCTCAGAACACGGCAGCCAGAATTATTGCTGGCTCAGCATCTCAAGATCACATTACCCCTACTCTCAAAGAGCTCCACTGGCTTCCAATAAGCCAGCGCGTCAAATACAAGATGGTAATTAATATATTCAAGATCAGACATAAATGCTCTGCTTTTAGCCTTCATAATCTCTTACTCCAGAATAACAACAGGCCAAGACGAATAACTACATCAAACACCCTCAGCACCCCAAGTAGTTTCAGAAAAGCGTGTAAATGTACTACACAAAGGGCAATTTCCTTATCGGCCCCACTTATATGGAACTCTCTCCCTCCCGATGTGCGATCCATGGATGATTTAAAGGAGTTCAGAAAACAACTGAAATTTGTACTCTTCACTGAGTACTATGGCACAGACATCTAACAGTCTCTATTATTATAGCCTGCATGTAACTTGTTTTACTGTAACGGTTCCTTGATGTTGTGTATCCCAATTTTACCTTCACTCTTTAGTTTAGTCAGTGTATGCCCCCCTGTCTCTGTTCTCCCTTCTTGTGTCTTGGTAACCGCTTTGATTTAAGGAAAAGGCGGTATAGAAAACCTGTTAAATAAATAAATAAAATAAATGTAGCTATAACAATCAACAGAAAAGTTGTAAGTGAAAGTTGTCAATTGGAAGAACTTTATGCATGTGACTGGTTCTTCAGGTTAATCTCTCTTCAGCAAATTAATTAGGAAACAGTAACACTTATTCATTAAGATTTATTAACCAGAAGAGATTCACCCACGCCAGTTTGCAGCAAGTGTATCTGGCCATAGTTATATTCTGACTGCCACATAAAGTGGTTTTAGTAAAATAAGTGATGAAATGTTGGCATAATGCAGAAAGAGAACAGTGTGTCCAGCATCTTGCCTTCCCTATCCCCCATGCCCAGCATGTCCCTTTCTCTGCTGCATCACCCATATCCAGCTACTCTCCTCCTCTTCCCCACTCTCCTCCTCCAGGATTTCTTCCACATCTTTCCTGCCCCTCGCACAGCTGCTTCTCCCTCCTCTGTTGGCATTACTGCTACCCTTGAAAGTGTGCTATATATCATGAATTGACTCGTGGCTAAATGAGGTCTCAGAAACCTTAGGCTGCCACCGATGGTTTTTAAGTCATCAGGTGGACTAGCGCCTAAACTCACATAATACTTAAGTCTGTACTCTGGACAAAATGACCACAATTGCATTTATTACTGCTACCCTGCCAATGTTGAGATTACTCTGAAGCACTTCAAAGCGCTGTGCATGCTGCGAGGCCTCTGAGTGCAGGTATGCGCTTGACATCTGCTGGGTCCTGAAGGGGTGGGAGCCAGCAGAGCTTGAGTGTGTCTCTGCTCAGAAGCCCTGCTTTGTGCATGCCACTTTCAAGAGCTTCATTGTGACCTGGCAGAGGGAGGGAGCAGGCCCTGTACTGCCATGCCAGCATCCCCCAAAGTCTGCCCCCCTAGGGAATGCCTAGTCTATCTAGTGGTAGGACCAGCTCTGACTGTAGCTAGTACTTCTGTTACCAAAGATATTCCAATGTATGGGCTCATAGGGCACTGACCTTTAAAGGAGACCAACTAGCATATAAGCATTCTCTTTCATGAGGAGTTTCAACCTTTTCTCCTCTGACCTTGCAATATTTCCAGGGGCACCAAAATCTCCGCTGTAAATCCCTATCGCTGCCAAAACCCTCTCACATTTCACCTATAGAATATTTATTATTAGGATGAGAAATTTCAGGGTAGACCTTCTGGAAGCGATGCATTTTATTTCTTTGATCTGACTAGATTGTAAGCTGCGATGAGCATGACTCTGACGGGCAGGGACTCTCTTTGGTATGTGGGCGGCCTCTTGTAGGTCAGCTGTACGGTGCTACGTGTGTGGCGCTCTATAAGCGCTAAATAGTAGTGGTAGTGATATACTCCAAATCATTCGCAACCTAAGTGGTTAACAATTAAAACATAAATGGGGAGAGAGGAGAAGAAACAAAAGCAAAATAATTAAAAATACAGCACAGTGTGCAAGTGCAAGGAAAACAATATAAGGAGCCTAAGTTACAATACAACTAAATGAACAGAAGAACTGAAGCATGAGAAGTCTCTAGAGGATAAGATGCTTCGTTTGCCAGCAGAAATAGACGATGATTCCTTGTACTGAAGGGAAAGGAGCAGAGAGGATTCAGAAGTCACCAGTGTTCACATTCCTCTCGGCTAATATGGAGATGTTTAACAGGGAATCTGGAAGAGAGAGAATGAGACCAGTAAATACAAGGCAGAGACAACCTAAGACATTCATTTAGAATTAGGTTGGAGAGTTCTATAAGAGTATGTGAGAGGCAGGGTGGAGTCGCCTAGTGGTTAGAGCACTGGCTTAAAACCAAGCGACCAGGATTTCATTCCCACTAGCACCCTTGTGGCTTTGGGCAAGTTGTTTAACACTAGAAGCCCCAAAATGCGTCAATTGATGCAAATGCATCTTCGAAGTTGTATACCAGCGCCACTGCTAGAACCATGTCAGTCATGTTCCATGACTTTGTTATCAAGGTCAAGATGTTCAAATATGTGCATCAAAAATTAATGATAGATGCACGACCTAGCGGGAAAATGAATTTATACCTAGAAGCCCCAAAGTATGTCAAGTGACGCACTCAATTGTCTTGGATGCGTCAATTGAGGTACTTTGGGGCTTCTAGGTATAAATTCATGTTCCCACTAGGTGGCGCATCTCAATCACTGTTTACAGTTTTACTCCGACATTACAAACAATAAACACACGATGACGTCATGTAATGACATCACATACTGCACGTATTTAACAAATAAGTAACTTCACATTAATTCACATCTGCATTTCATGCTAAACGTAGTGTCGCACACCCCCCTGGTGGCCAGTGGTCATAAGGGTAGGTGGGACACAAAACTAATTTATTATGAGAGGAGGGTCTTTTAAGATCCAGGTGCAACCTGGTCTTAGCAGTTCAGCTCCTATCTAAGAAAGAATGTGAATGCAGAGTAGAGGGATAAGAAGGCATTTATTTCCCTTTATGCATAAGATTCAGCTGGATTACAACATAAAGAAAAAGTCCTTTACTTCAGGAATAAAATCAACTCAGGATAAAGGAAAAACTGTTATGCTTCACAGCTGTAACAATGCTTAGTTAAGCTTTCCAGAGTAAACCAAATGTTTCAGCACTCTTCTTCCATTTAGCAAACAAATAACATTCTGAAGGTAGCATATATCATTCACAGGTTTAACAGTGACTCTACACTGCTTGAAATACATAAAGAACAGTCCATCTCTTCCTGAGACAAAAGACTTGGCTCTACACGTTCCATTTGCATCGGCTCTGAGTCAGAATTATCTCTGTCAATATCAGTGGTTTCTCTGGCTAGAATTTCAGGCCAGTCCCTAGTCCTGTTCTCTGGATGTTTAAAGAGTTCCTCTAGTGTTTGCCAATGAGCATGGCCTACCTTCAGGCCTTGGCTACCTGGCTTATGAGAGGTAGCTTTGCTTTCCTTTCTCACAGGTTTAGCATTACTTTTAAAAGGCTTTTTATAAGGTAAGGTTTTCTTCATAGAAACAGAATCAGCAAACCTTGGCTTCCAACAGCATAGAGAACCGGAATTTCCTCCTTCCAGCAGTTCTTCAGGAACACAATCCCTGTGCCAGCCTTCTCTCTGAAAGCTTTTGTTACCTTTCGGTTTGGTCACGGGTTCCTCTGGTAAAAGCAGGCCTCTTTCCAAGCCCAACTTCTGGCTTCTTTCTTCTGCTCTGCTTTGCCTCCAAAGGTGATTGTTCCTTTACTCAGCACTAGTTTCCCATGTGCTTCTTTCTGCTTGGCCCTTGCTTGTGGTGCTTCTCTCTCGTAAACCTTCAGCTTTACCTCCAGCTCCACACCTGCAAGCACTGCTCTGCCTTCTCCAGTCTCGAGCTTATAAAGCTCTCCTGTGTTTGAGCTTTCTGGGCTGACTGTCAGGTGCTCTCGATTAGCTAGGTGTGTCCACTCAGGCTCTGTGAG
This sequence comes from Ichthyophis bannanicus, assembly GCA_033557465.1. Classification (NCBI taxonomy): domain Eukaryota; kingdom Metazoa; phylum Chordata; class Amphibia; order Gymnophiona; family Ichthyophiidae; genus Ichthyophis; species Ichthyophis bannanicus. The sequence continues at coordinate 17,116,030 of CM066033.1, forward strand.
TGCACGCCTGCTCCCTCTAGCTATTCTGTGCGGATATTGCATCTTGTGCACATCTTTTTCCTCATGAAAAACAGCTTCTTCTCCTGCATTTTTGCTTCCATCAGCCCCTGCTGCATGACAGTAGTCATTGTGATAATGCATCAATTGACACACTTTGGGGTTTCTAGGTAAAATTCCTTTTGGGGCTTCTAGTGTTAACCCTCCATTGCCTCAGAAAAATCCAAGTTATCAATACCTCTGTTTAATGTACATTGACAAGTTTAAGTTGCAATGTAAACTGCTTTGACTAAAACGATAAAGCAGTACAAAAAGCCTAATAATTAAATAAAAATGGCACATACGTTTTGTGTTTGCTTTTGTAACCAGAGTGCCCAGCGGTCCTCTGCACTGTGCTCTCTTGCAGCAGTTCTGGTCAGTCAACTGAGTTGGGAAAAGCATTTCAATATATCAGTTGGAGAGCTTTTCCAGGTTACAAACTCAGGAATAGGGACTGTCTCTCTTGTATGTGTCTTGACAGTGCTATGTAGTGCATGATCCAATAGCACTTTTGGAATTCAGAAGGTGTGTAATACCTATTTTGGTTTCTCAGATTATGTGGACTGAGGTCCCTTTAAGAGGCTGCAATTGGAATTTATAAATAGGGCTTCCTGTTTTTGGATATAAAAGATATGCACAATTACAGCATTGGGCGGCGGTGGGGGGGAGGATGTTTCTATCAGTGGTTATCGGTTATAACTGATAAATCCCAATTTCTGTAGTGCCACAAGGACGTCATACCTTTGGTCTTTGCCTGCAGGGGGATTAGCAAATCAAATAATAATAAAAGGAACATTAACAATCATAACATAATTTAAAGATACTAATGAAACATAAGAACAAATACAATATATATTTAAAAAAAATAAGGGAGGGCTAAAGCACAAAGGTATAGCTGTGCCATCTAATAACCCCAGCCTCAAGTAAAAAACTGAAAAAGAAAAAAATACAGAGATTAATATCTTCCTTGAAACACTGCAAAGTTCCATAAATCAGGTGCCATATATGAGAAAGAGGAGCGACTAGTCGACTCCTTTCTCATCCTTGAGGGATACCAATAATGTTTCCTGAGAGGATCTTACATCCATGGGGGGATAATAGGGCATCAGAGCAGGTGTAGGATAGCACTGCAACCCAGTGTAATAGACTTAAAGAGGGTCATTTTCTAAACTCCCATGCATTAATGCCTGTTAATGTAAGTGGAGCCTAAGTGGTGTCTAAATCTAGGCACGAGCACTTACACCTGCTCTAGGGCAAATTCCTGCACCTAGATTTTACAACAAGTGCAAACTTTTTTCAGAATTTTATTTAAAGAGGGATATTCACTACCTGGCTAGGGAAAATGAAAAAACTCGCAACACCCCACATATGTGGCAATGAACACACATTATAAAATTGCACTCCCAGCAACTTCTGCTTTCATTGCACACATTGCCAAGAAGGTAGCCAGGGGTGCAAACATGTCATTTTACTGTAGCTGATGCAGGGGGCACTGAATGGGTGAAGTCATGAAGAATTCATGTAGATTATAAAATTCATTAGTTTATCTGCATTCTTAAAGAAGTTGAAAAGTGCACATTCAGGGCCAGCCCAGGGTTGGTTCAAGATGTTGGCACACTAGGCAAACCTTAAGCCGTCTGCCCCCCATGCTGTCAATCTATTGTTTAGCTTTGAATGCCCTCCTCTCTGTCACCCCTCCCCCCAAGAAGCTGCCGCCCTAGGCAACTCCCTGGTTTACCTAAAGGTTGGGCCGACTCTGTGTACATTTATAGTGTGACAAAATGACACATTTCCCCTTCCTCTATTTGCAAACTCATAGATGTCTGCTGAGGGGAGAGGGGGATGGGGTTCAAAGAGACAAGATAAACTATCATGTTAGAGAGGCAGGGGCTCGGGGACTGTATGAGGCATCGTTTTGATTGGTGTTATCTAAATATTTGTGTCTATCTTGAGACAGTGTGTGGTGCAGGGGTGGGGTGTCTGTGTCTGTGTGTCTGTGTAGTACAGGATTGGGATGTCCCTGTGGTATGTGGTTCGGGTGTGGGTTTCTGTGCGTGCTGCATGGCTGGATTTGCATGTGTGTACTGCAGGACTAGGGTGTATGTTCGTGTGCGGTGTGGTGTTGAGATTTGTGTGTGTGCATGCACATGTGTGTCTGTGTATCTATGTACAGTATATGTGCGGTGCAGGACTGGTGTATGTGTGCATTTCTGTGTGAGTGTGTGCAGCCATCCTCTGTGTGTATAATAGGGTTTATTTTAAAATCAGGATTTTATTTATTTATTTAGAAGGATTTAGTATTCCACTTTATCATTAAATCAAATTTAACAACTCAAAGTAAACCAAAAAAAATTCTCACAGCCATTACCTACGATTATAGATAAACTACATAACTAGAAAACAAAATAGGCTTATGAGAATTAGCCCATATCAAGGAGAGAAAGGCTAAAAAATTTTAAAACACAAAAATCATAAAAACAGAGGATACACCTCAAAAAATAACAGTGGTCAATACTAATCCGTCCACATGTCCAGCTCCAGATCAACAAACTAAGCAATACTGTTGTCAGTCAGAAACTTTTCTGAATGCATAGGTTCCATAAAGATATAATTATTCCTGTAAAATGAAACAAGATATTTACAAGGGAACCTTAGAAAAGCGTACCACCAGCACCTTAGCACTCTGGGAAAGAAATGATTTTCTCCTAACATGAGTGTCTCATGTTAAATCTTGGAGGCGAGGCTCTAGCCCTTGTGTTTATTTAAAGTTGACTGATAAAGATTTACCCCTCCCAGAGGTTTCTGCCTTTAAGGACACAAAGCCTGGCATAGATGTTTGTTGCTCAGCACTGGGAATTACAAACCTGACAATGCAGACTGCAAACAACAAATCCCAAAGCAGATTACAATGGACAAACCTCTGAAATTTCCAGAAGGAAAGGACTTTTAGTCAGCAAAAGGGGTAGGGGGAGGAGGAGGTTGGCTGTTGCCTCAGACTGTAGCCCTCTGCAATTGGTTAAAACATCCTGATTTTTTTTTAATTATGGCAGTTCAGTTGCTGGTCAGCTTCTGGCTAAGAAGCATCATCAAGAGGCTGCTTCTAGCTTTTGGATAGAAAAACTTTGGAATTGGGCTTCAGTTGTCCTCTAGAGTTCCAATCCTTGGACTCAGATTTAAAAAAAGCAGAAAGGATTTATTCTGTCCCAGCTCTGGGTCAGAATTCAGAGGGAAAAGATTCTGCATTTCTTGACAAACAAAATTACAATCCAAACCGTGAGATCTAATCATAAGTAAATTAAAGAAAAACAGGATTTTTCCAGGATTTAGGTGGAGCTGGACCTGCATCTGGATCCTAACAATTTATAGTATAACATTCACATAAATCACTGGATTTAAGTTAGCAAATTGACCATTTTAGCTGGGTTAGAAAACAAAACAAAACTGCCTTGGTTACTCTTGTCAGCCAGCAGTATAAATTGTTAATTTACATATTTTACCAGTTTACCTTAATTGCGGATTTATTTTGGATGATATTATTCAATGGTTCTATTTTTGTAATTGATTTGCTTTGGTAAGTATTGTATTTTTTGTGAGTTGTTTCTTATTCACGTATTTGTTTACATTTATTCTGAACACAGTGCATTACACAGAACAATACACCAAATTAATGCATGCAAGAAGCAATATCACACCGACTTAATAATGACATCCCTTAACAAACCATGGGAGTTATTCAAAAATTGTTTGCTTCTTCACCAAAGACTGGCCTTCGCGCAATGAGGAAGACATGATTGACCCACTTCTTACAGAAGACTCCTTCAAACTTAAATTCAAGCTCAACCCAGAAATATCTCCATCCTTCGCAATAGACACACCATCCACGATCCCCTCCTCGGACCTTTGGTGATTCTTCCATGTGCCTTCACTAGAATACCTGGGGAAGATAATAATGAGTATGAACACAACCATGTCACCCCTAGACTCTTGCCTGGTCTCCTGGATTAAGATCATGATTAAGCAACTCTGCCCTATTCTACAGAACATCATACAGCTCTCTCTCGGTCATGGATGTGTACCTACCATACTCAAATATGCAACAGTTTGACAAGTCTTAAAAAATACAAGTGCTGACCCCAAGGATCCAAACAGGATTACATTGATAACCATTCTCCACTGGCCAAAACCAACACAGCTTCAAACCCCAACACAGTGTGGAAACACTTTTCACCTCACTCTTAGACAACCTTCTGCTAGGTCTAGATAAAATTAAAAGTGGCTTCCTTCTCATATTTAAGGATATCACAGCAGCCTTTGATTCAATTAAACAATATCATACTGAGATGGCTACAGGAAATAGGGCTCCATGGCATTACCTTGAAATGGTTCAGGGCCTTTCTGACATAATAGATCATCCACAGGGCTTCCCACAAGGATCGGCTCTCTCAGCCATCATCTGTAATATTTACATTCAGCCTCTATGTAAAATCATGAATCTCTACAAGATACAATATAGAATTTATGCTGATGACATCATGGTCTTTGCCTCTTTTAACATAGGTCAACCCGATCTCTCTAATCAAATGGCATGCTTGAAAGCAATGGCGGACTGGCTACAACAACAAAACCTTAATATAAACTACAAGAAAACTGAAGCGCTCTTTGTGACCAGGAACACATCCTTTACCCCATCGGAGTCCGTCAAATTCCTGCATAACGATATAAGAGTTAAAGAATATGTAACTGGATCGGAAACTAATCATTTCAAATACATATTTCCAGATCCACAAAAGCAGCGTACTTCAAGCTAAATATAGTGCTAAGGCTCAAACCACTACTTGACCAGACACACTTTTGCACAGGGTGTCAGGCCATGATTATGCCAATAATAGACTATTGTAATGTGATATATCAAGGACTCCCAAAACAAGCCATGTTTCAGTTACAACTAGTACAGAACACAACTGCTCCAATAATTACAGGAACTGCGAGAAATGATCATATTACTCCAACTTTGAAGCAGCTCCACTGTTTGCTGATGGACACCCGCACCAAGTACAAATTATTACTCATAATCGTCAAAATCACCGAACAGTTATACCTAGAATCACTTCAGTCACTGGTCACCAAGGAGCGCAGAAGGGAGGCACCTCCTGCAGGCACAAGGCAGCACAAAGGAGCAGGAGAGCCATGCCGCTGGAGGAAAGTGCTTTATTAATAACAGCCCCGGCGAGCTTAACAAAGCCGCGAGAGGGAAACTCTCCCTTTACAGCTCTGAAAGCCGCGCCAAGGAGAGTGATTGAGGTGGGCTCTGCCGGGCAGGCCGTGAGGGGGGGGGGGCCTGTGGGAGACACTTGACTGCGGGAGACACTTGATTCTGCCGTTGCCACGGCGGCACCAGCAGCAGCAGCAAGTTTCTTTTTTCTCTTTAAGTGGCTGATGGGCAGAATGTTGTTTGCACGGGGCCCCCTGAAACCCAGGGCCCTGTGCAAACAACATTCTTGCTCAATGGACGGGCCGGCCTTGCGCATGCGTTGCCACACCAGCTAAGAGATGCAGTTCCACTTACTGTGTGAAATATAAAGACAGCGCAAAGTTCAATCATTAAATTAAAAATAAAATTATTTTTGTACCTTTGTTGTCTGACAATTTTTGATCATGTTAGTCCCGATTTGAGGTTCCTGTTTTTCCTCTGTCTTCTCTTAGCTCTCTTTCTATGGTCTATAGTCGTTCTGCCATTTCTGGTCTCTCCTTTTGCTTTCTTCATTTTCTTCGATCAGCCTTTTTCCAGTCCCAGTAACCCTCCCCAGTATCAGCCTCCTTTACAGCCTCCTCTTCCAGTGTCAACCCCCTTGCATTCCCAGCACTGCCACTGGTGTCTATTTCCTTCTAGTCCCCCTCCTCCATCGTCCAGCCCCTTCTAGTCCAAATAGCATCCCAGGTATCAGCGAACTTCCAGTCCCAGAGCCTCCTCCCATGTCAGTTCCCTTCCAGTCACCTCTTCTCTGTCCATCCCCCTTCCAGTCCCATCCCCAAGTGTCAGCTCCCCCACCCCCTGTGTCTGCTCCCTTCCAGCTCCCTTCAGTGTCTGCTCTCTTGTATCCCCCCATGTCTGCTCCCTTTCAGCTCCCCCAGTGTCTGCTCCCTTCCAGCACCGCCAGTGTCTGCTCCCTTGTAGCCCCCCCTGTCTGCTCCCTTCGAGCTCTCCAGTGTCTGCTCCCTTGTAGACCCCATGTTTACTCACTTCCAGCTCCCACCCACCCCCCGGGCCTGCACCCTTCCAGCTCACCCCGGTGTCTGCTCTATGTTTACTCCCTTCCAGCTCCCCCCCCCCCCCCACCGGGCCTACACCCTTCCAGCTCACCCCGGTTTCTGCTCTCTTGTAGCCCCCATGTCTCCTCTTTTCCAGCTCCCCCAGTGTCTACTCCCTTATAGCCCCCATGTTTACTCCCTTCCTGCTCCCCCCCCCCCGTGTCTGCTCCCTTCCAGCTCCCTGCAGTGTCTGCTCTCTTGTAGCCCCCCGTGTCTGCTCCCTTTCAGCTCCCCCAGTATCTGCTCCCTTCCAGCTCTGCCAGTTTCTGCTCCCTTGTAGCCCCGTTGACCCCCTTCCCGCTTCCCCCCTCCCGGGTCTGCACCCTGCCAGCTCACCCCCCAGGTCGGCTCCCTTCCAGCTCCATGCAGTGTCTGCTCTCTTGTAGACCCCCCGTGTCTGCTCCCTGGTAGCCCCCATGTTTTTTCCCGCCCCGCTTCCCCCCCCCCCCCCGGGTCTGCTCCCTTCCAGCTCCCCCCTCCCACCCCATGTCTGCTCCCTTCTGGACCCTTTCCTCCTCTCCTCAACTCATCCTTCAAAAAGCGAAAGCAGCTGTGGGAACATTTCTCTGTTACCGCCACTCTGCTCTCTTTTAAACTGCTGGATGGCGGAGCTTCCAGTAGTAACAAGCATTTCCTGTTTCTCAGGAAATGATTATTACTGCCTTTGGAAACTCCGAGACCCAGCGGTCTAAAGGAGAGAAGAGCTGCGGGAACAGAGAAATGTTCCGGCAGCTGCTTTCTTTTTATTTGAAGCGGTGGTGGCAGGTGACTGGTGTCGGCGCCCTCCTGCAGCGCTTACCCAGCTTACCAGGTAGTGCTGGCCTTGGAGAGGGGGGGGGGAGGGGGGGCAGGGAAGGCTTGGGTGCTGAGAGAGAGCTGTGATTGGAATGAGAGAGCTGAGGAGTTAGGTTTTATGATGGAAAAATTCTGCACAAAAATATATGAATAAAACATGCAGAATTTAAAATAACTGTGAGCAAAGTTTTCTCAATTTTTGTGTGGAATTTTACATTTTTTTTTTACACAGAATTCCACCAGGTATAAACAAGAATACTTCGATTTTCTTTTCCCTATAGGTAGTATTTTATGGTCCTGAATGAATAAAATAGCTGGAATTGAGATCCTATTGTAAGTCACAAAGAAGGTTAGATATAATTTTGTTGCTCATCTCAAAATGATTGTTTTCCAGCTGCATTTCCTGGTGTAGCAGCAGCTTAAACACTGATCTTACTTCCCTCTGCTGCCTGAGACACTCTGCCTCTGCCATCTCTGCAGATCCACCTTAAGGAGGCGGGCTCCTACATTATGATGTCACGACAGGATACTGAGCATGCGCTACCCTGTTTCCTTCCTCTAGTCTAGTGTCTGCAAAGTTTGCAAAGAGAAGGAAAGATTTGTGTTAGAAGCAGGAACTTGGTGTTTCCCCAGGACAGGAAATCCCTGCAAGCCCCAGCCCCTGATCTGCAAATGGGAGAGAAGGGACTATGTGAGACCCTTAGGAATTAGTCCAGCGTCCGTCTGCCTTATTCATCCTTCCATTAATAGGGAATTCTTCTCAGCAGCCTAAGAATGCAGAAGGAAAACAGGAGGGAAATGTCTGCCTTGGTTTCTGATAAGGTAAGAATTGTTTATTCTCCTCTTCTGCACAGGGCATCAGCATTTCAAAGAAAACGTTTGCAAATGCTGCTCTTGCAACTTTCCCTCCTTGACCTTGTTGCAGGAACGTTGTGTTAGAGCTGTGTTATAGCTCAGAGCAGTTTTCTAATGCAAGATTAATGCATAATTTTGTTCCCAAAATATACATTAACAATATGTAATGCTAAATAGCTGTGTGCAAAATTTTGTGCAAAAGAAGACAGAGGGTGGAAGACATATGTGCACATGGGTTTGAACTACTTACAGCCAGAAGCAAAAAGGTCAGATGGCTCAAAGAGGCTCATTCACCAGCCTGAAACTCCCTGATCCTAAGGATCCCAACAGCCCTCACCCTGACTCCTCTAAAAAAACATCACTGGTGGCCTGGTAACCTGGTGGCCCTGGTCCCCCACCCCCTGAACTCAAAAAAAAAAAATTCCATAAACTAGTGACCCTTAGCTCCCCCACCCCTGAACCACACAAAATAAATTGGTTGCCCAAGAGACCACTACACCCCCAACCCCTGGCACTCTGCATTCCCTCCCCTCTAGTATCTCTGATCCTCCCATCCTGGTATCTTTTTCATAGGGAGGCAGGAGTGATGCCTACATGATCCTGCCTCTGCACCACCATCCTGGAAAATGGCAGCACCTGACCCCATGAGGGGCATCCTGGGGCATACCTTGTGTGGTTATTCTGCCAAATAAGGCAGAATCCATGCCCTGTGCTGCTCTTTCAGCTTTTTCTCCTCTTTCTCAGTTTGTCTTTTTCTGAAATGGAGGAATAGCCTACTAGTTAGAGCAGCAAGATAATATACAGAATTCAAATCCTGCTTTCCTACAGACAATCCATGTGATCTTGGGCAAGTTCCTTCACCCTTAAGGATCTGTTTACAAAGCTGTGATAAAATAGCACGTTTTTACAGTTATTATCCCAGAATACTTACTGCAGGATTTACTAACCTGCAGCACCCGAATACCTGTCAAAAAATGTCAAAGTGACTGAAATACAGAGGACATGGGGAAAGGAGAAGGTGCTGTGGGTCATCATAGAAAAGGGAAATGGCAACTCCATATGTGCATGTCTGCTTCCCTGACCTCTGTCTCAGATGAAGGAACTGGACAGAGATCTGTCTGAAGACGGCTAAAAGTTGGGAATGAAGGGATAAGTGTCATTGGTAGAAAGCTTTCACCTGCCAGACTGTATTGGAGTACTCTGTCTGTGAAATTGATAGTTGCATGGGATAGGGAGGAGGAGGGGGGGGGGGGTGGTAGTCCTTACTGATAGGCTGCCAGGGATTTGTGAGAATAGGCAGAGGGGTGCTATTTTTAATTGACACATCCCTGGCTTCTTCAGTAGATGGTGGTCTTTGGATTGGGCTCCGTTATCCTGCATTAATTTGGCCCAGAAAGCTGCATTAATGCATGTAAAAGTGCTGCTGAATTTCCTAACCTGCAGACCGGATACTACAATCGATGTCTAGCAGGTTACAGTTTCCTGCCAATAGAAACATAGAAACATGATGACAGAAAAAGACCACAAGGCCCATCTAGTCTGTCCTTCCATAACAACAACTACAACAGTACACTTTTTACCTTTAGAGATCCTCTGTGTTGGTCCCATGCTTTTTTGAATTCAGTTACTGTCCTCATCTCTACCACCTCCACTGGGAGACTATTCCACGGATCCACTACTCTTTCCGTAAAGAAATATTTCCGCATATCACTCCTGAATCTATCTCCCTTCACCCTCATCCCATGTCCCCTCGTCGCAGAACTTGCTTTCAGTTGAAAGAGGCTCTCTCCCTGAACATTTATGCCACGGAGGTATTTAACACGTCCTCCTTAATGCCCACCTTTTGTGTGTCATCAGTCAGATCTTTGTGCAGTTCCTCCATCTGATTTGCAGATCTGTAGATCACATGAGTGCACACAGAGGTGTTATGGCTTCTTTCTGTCGCATCCCACAGTGCTTCCTGTGCCCTCTGCATTTCATCCACTTTGATACTGTTTTTGACTTAAAGAGCTACTCTTCTCCTTTTGCTACCATCTTTGTCTTGAGCATATTATAACCTGAGACGGCCGTATCCCATTCATGAGAGTCGCTAATCCACTTCTCTGTAATAATGCACTTTCTTAGACTCTCTCTCTCAGACACACACGAACACAGACACAGACACACTTTTACACTCCGTCTCTTTGTCTGACTCTCAGATGCTTTCTTACTCCTCTCTCCAGGTCTGAACTCAGCACTTTCCACTTTCCTGTCTTCAGTCTCCAACCCACCAGCCTCCATCACCCCTTCAGCAGTTGTTGCCACCTCCTTTCTAACCCACATAGGCTAGTGCCATATTTTCTATCCTTGCTTATAAAGACAGGAGATGTGATTGCCTGGTCCCCAGAGAAACTCTGGAAATCTAAACAAAATACTGGATATTTAGGAGAAAGGAGCTTGCTAATCTCACTGGCAAATTCTATTCCACACACCCCAGAATGAAAGTGCAGCTGAGTGTCCTGTTTGCTGTTCCAGGCATGTGTCACATTCAGGGACGTCGCTGCTTACTTCTCAGACGTGGAGTGGGACATCCTGGGAGAATGGCAGCAGGACCTGTACAAGAAGGTTATCAAGGAGATTCACGGCATTCTGATATCACAAGGTAAATCTGCTCATCTAGCGTCTGCCATGTACAGACTCATTGCGAGATGTGCACTGCCATTCTATCTAGACAGGAAAATTCCCAGGTATCAGGCCCCAGAGACCCCTGAAATCTATAGCCTGACTTGTGATTCCATCTCATATCCAGCAGGAGGTGCTGTTGCTCTCTGGGAGCCAGTGACAGACTCTACTGCTGCAGGGCTCTGCAAACAATGTAGCTCAGTGCTGTAAGATCAGATGTAAACCATAAACTAGAGGATTCATACAAGACCAACTGGAGTCTGTCTCCCTTTCCTGTGCAAAGACATGTGGCTCAGGAGAGCAGGAGGGAGGATTTACCTCTCAGACTCCTTTCTGAGAACCCCAGCTCCTACATAAGGCAGTAACCAGATATCACAGAGAAGAACAGAAACGACTGCACCAGAAAACCTACAAGCTTTAATCTTGCAATTGCCTCATCTCATCCAAGCTTTGTCAGAGAAATACAACCAACCCAAAGATATATAATACATACTTCCATGTCCACACACTCAAACACTGCTTCATCAGAACAGTTTTCATCTTTCTTTTTACAGGTTATTCAATTGTTAATCCTGATGTCATATTCAAGATTAAAAAGGAAGATGAGAAATATTTCACTCAGCACTGTGAGTGGGAGGGAAAAGAAAACTTTAATGACCCAACGATGAGTAAGTAAATGTTTTGGATTTAAGGGCTTTGAATTTTGAGATCACAGGAGATGAGGTGATTATTATCAAACATTTGTAGACTTAAAATTAATTTACTAATTTAGGTTTGTCAGATCATCTCTTATGAATCCTTTTAGATATTTTTTTTTTCATCATAGGTCTTCCGATTGTAACATCTGTGTTCTCACTGAGCGTTAAACAAGAGGATGATCTCCCCTTCATGGATCATCCTGACTCAGAGATGATTGAGCAGATCCACCCTCCTGCAACAAGTAAGTATAAAATTCCTCCTGGACGTCTTCCTAAGGTCAGCATGTGCCATTTAGGGCTTCAGTGCTGGTGGGATAAGAGGCCTTTGTCCTCTCTCTACCTCCCACTGCGTTTCCATTCTTTTGATGGAGTAGTCTACCTGCAGAGCTGTAGGGGGCAGCTGATGGATGTGTGAGACCTGTGGGCGGGATCAGGGTTGAAGCATGTGTGTGTGGTTAAAAGGACTGCTGGGGTTGGGGGCGATGGAGGGGCTTCTCCATTGTTGCAGGGGGGAACATGATTGATGAGCATGATACCATCTGATTTAGCCAAGGAGGCATAACCTAAGAACTTTAGTGGCCCAGGGGAGGTGAAGTTCAGTTTTTGCAGTTCTTGTGGGTTAAGACAAGCCACAGTAGATAATTTACAGTAATACATTTTAATATTAATTAACTGACTGAGATGATTATACCTTCAATACATATCAACAGTCCTTAAGGGTTTGCGTGCAGGTGTTCAAAGGGTCACTGCTCTGCTCTGCTCTGCTGCTGTTCCCCACCCCCCCCCCCCCAGATGGTGCTGCTGTAGGCAGACATCTGGTCCATTTTGTGGCTGTGTCCAGCCTTGTTCGGAGAGCAGAGGTGGAAGAGAATATTTGAAGAATCAGGGAAGGCTTCCTTTAGCACATTAGCAAGGAAATGCCTGTAAAATTATATATAGGTGATACAATGAGGGCATTCCCAGAGGCCTTTAGCCAGTGCTGGAGAAAGGGGACTTCTTGCATATTTGGTGACTCGTTGGAAGAGCAAAGCATATTGGGAAGACGTGGTTGTGGGGTTGGCAGTATTTACTGGGAATCTCCAGCTTGGGATTTGAATTTTCAGCATAATTAGAGCACAACTGTCATGAGCAACAAGGAGATGAATGTCAGCTGCATTAAAATAAGCTCTGATCTCCCAAATCCGATATCAAGGTAGCCAGGGGTGAGATGAAAACATGTAATAAAATAGGGGCCAAACAGACCCTTGAGGGCCACCATATGACAGTAGGTAGATTGCAGAAACTATTAGCATTTCCTGTCACCTAAAAAACATGTCTTGATGAATTGGAACAGAAGCAATTCAGAGCGACATCAGTAAAGCCAGTTTGTTCTAAGCGTGTTAATCGAAGGGTTTGGTTCATTACAGCAAAAGGTTAAATTAGACTTACCTGCTAATTGTTGTTCCTTAAGGAACTCCAGTCTAGTCCCGGAAGACTCTGGGTAGGTTGCAATTTAACATACATAATATTTACATAAGTAAAATAACATCACATGCATACACAGAAAAATTAGTGATCTGCTCAGCAGCAGCTTTCTCAAAGTTCTGCGGCAAAAGGAATAGTTGAGATTGGCCTGGACTGGAGGGACGCTATGGAATTGCCAGATAACTAGAGACCAGACTCCTGGGTTCTGCCCCCTTCCAGCAGATGGCACTGAGAATTCCTGACTTTGGTGATGTCACAGTATGAGGAGGTTGAGCTCCTCCCTCCAAGCCAGTATCCTCAGTCTTCAGCAGATGGGGAAGAACTCAAATGGCATTAAAAACAAAATAAAAATAGGGGCAGTTTTCAATTGACCAGAGAGCTGATCAGGCTTTGTGAGTAAAGTGGATGCTGTGGTGGAGTGTAAATTCAGCTTGTAGGGTACCAACGCTCCTTGGTTGCCTGCAGGTCCCTGAGGACGACATACACCCAGTGGTTCTGGTCCCTATACCCTTCTAGAAGGCATCCCAACAATACTGCAGCCTTCAGTGGTCTTTGCAGGTAAAAGGGCGTATGCTGCTTTAATGTCTTTTGTATGTTGGCTGTTCATTGTGCGTCGGGCTTCCCTTGCAGCTTCAGGACTCTGGTGGTAAGTTTGGGATCCATTGCAGGTGGGTGATCGGTTGTGTTTACTGGCAGTGTGAAGGCACTGTCATAGGCAGCTGTGAACTTGTTTGTTGGCTTGAGAGGCAGTTGGTTCCTGCGCTGTGGAAATGCCGTTGGGGAAGGCCATTTGCGCGGCCAGTAACTGCAGGTGAGATCACCTGTCTGCGGCAGGATTTTGCAGGACATGTGAGGCCAAGGACTGCACGGTGGGCAGTAGTTTCCAGGGTCGCCCAGTCTAGCTGGGGAGGGGGGGGGGGGGGTCCCGGCAGCAGAAGAAACAGCCAATTCAGAAAATCTGAGTTTTTCTCAGGCTGCAGTTCTGGCAGGAATCACAGCCATTTTGTCTCTTGCTCAACTGGACATTTTAGGCCCTTCAGGGAGGCAGGATTTGGCTCCTGTTCTTGGGAGAGCGAGCAATGAGGCAGTCAGCAGGCTTACTGCATAAAGCAGGGCCTGGGGGAATCTTAACATAGTAACATAGTAAATGATGGCAGATAAAGACCAGCATGGTCCATCCAGTCTGCCCAGTATTCATTTTATTTTGATTTTATCCTGTTGCTGTAAAGGGATCCAAGAGTGACAAGGTTCCTCCTAAACTACGGGAATAGACCTTGGTGGTTACTTCACCTTTTAAGCTCTGGAGGACACTCTAGCCAGAGTTTTTTATTATTTGGAGGAAGACCCCATTTCAGGGTACTCTGACTTTTGATGACCCAAAGAAGGGGTCCTCGGAGCTCAGTGAAGATGTCTTGACTCTGGGACCTGGAGCAAGGAGAGATCCCTCTGGGAGAGGATCCCAGTGTTGTGAGTTTTGCCAACAGAATCTCGTGGCATTAATTGTGAACTTTTTGGCAGCCCTAAACATTCCTCTGGAACCACAGACAGTGGAGCCTCCCTTAGAAGATCCCCTATTATGGGGCATCAGGGTGTTTGAGACTGCCTTTCCTGTCTATAGGGTCCTTAAGCAGATGATCGATTTGGACTGGGAAGTTCATAAAGCGGGATTGCACGGTGGTCGGGCCATGCAGCGCCTGTATCCCATTCCACTGAGTGAGAAGGATCTCTTGAAGATGCCCAACATGGATGCCATGGTCTTCGTAGTGACCAAGAAGATCACCATCCCTGTGGAAGGAGGTACGGCATTGAATGATGTGCAGGATAAGAAATTGGAGACCTTTAGTTAAAGCAGGCATTTGAGGTGAATGTGTTGGTCTTAAGCTCCGCAGACAGAAGCTTTTATGTGGCCAGAGCATGTACAGTATGTATTGGTCAAAGGCCTTATCGGGATCTGATGCTGAAACCTCATAGCCTATGCCTGAGGAAGCTAGGCTGGAGGCTGGAGTGATGAATTTGGCAAATATATTCTATGAACTTTGGGTTTCCACCAAGGGTATGTCCTTAGTGGTGGCAGCTTGATGGCTCTTGTGGTGGTATAACTGGTTGGTGGATGTGTCCTCTAAGACTCTTCGGTGCAAGCTCCCCTTTAAGGACAAGCTCGTGTTTGGGGATGCCTTGAAGATGTTGGTCAAAGAATTTGGGGAGTTCAGGCTGGCTACGTTTCCTGATGACAAGCCAAAGGCTAGTAAGCTGACCCTGGTGTTGAGGGATCGTTCTAACGATTTACATAATTTCTGAGCAGTGCACTTTGCCCCTTATTAAATAGTACATTATCCTTTTAGGGGTCAGACCTTTTGGGGTGGTAGAGGAATGGGTCAGGGGTTCTTTTCAGGAATTGGGGCCAGTTCCAAGAAAGCACAATGAGATGAGGGGGCGGTACAGGTTGGGGATCGTCTTCACCAGTTTTACCCTGCCCGGGTCCAGATCACTTCTGACCAATGGATGGTTGAAGTCATTTGCGAAGGTTATGCTCTGGAGTTCACAATACTGCTCGTGGATGCCTTTCTGTTGTCTCCTTGCAAAGCTTCCACCAAATTGCAGGCCGTCAGGGATACTCTCCAGCAGTTGCTCCAGTTACAAAACTACTGTAATCAAGATACAAAACACCACCATTCAAGTAAAACAGGAGGTGAAATACTTGGGAATCATCTTGGACAAATCCCTCAGTAGGCCATCCCAGGTAAAACAAACAGCTAGGACTATATTCTTTAAGCTAAGATCCATCCAGAACCTAAGACCTCTTCTAGAATCTAACAATTTTTGAACGGTAGTCCAGGCACTCATAACCCCACACTGGGATTTCTGCAATAGTTTACTACAGGGTCTTCCTAAAAAGACAGTTAATATCCTCCAAACAGCCCAAAATGTGACTGTTGAATAATAGCTAAAGCAAGCTTGACAGAGTATTTTACACCAATCCTCAAAGATCTGCACTGGCTCCCATCAACGAATAGAATAAAATATAAATTAATAATTATCACTTTTAAGCTACTACATAACATCTCACCCTCATTCCTCACATCTAAGATTCATACCCAAGCAGAGACCAGGAGCAGAAGAAACAGCAGTCTAAAACACTCTTGCAGTACCATCATCAGTCCGTAGTGCAAAGCAAGTAACCAGCAAAAGAGCATTCGCCTACACTGCACCCAAATTATGGAACCTCCTGCCAGTCCACATCAGGTCTATCAAAGACCTCAAAACATTTAGGAAAGAGCCAAAGACACTACTGTTTACTGAATACTACAACAACAATGACTAAAATCCTGCCCGTTCACATACACTAATACTTACTCCCTATAAGTATTAGCGTATGTGTCTCATCTCCCCTTATTTATTTTATTTATTTAACACTTATTTATATACCGCATCTTCCAGCGATCAGTTGCGGTGTACAATTAACAACAGTTAACAATGCAGAGCTTGTTTTACATAGAACAATTATAACTTTTTACATAGAACATCTTAACTTGCACAACATAGGGTTTAAAAAACTAAGCGGAATAATTCAATAATTCAACTAACACAGATTGTGTAACAATTTAAACAAAAGTACTGTCCCTACCGCATAGGCAGATTATAACAGTTATAACTATATACAAGTAGGGTATCAATGCATAGGAATGGAGTGATTATTCATTTAAGTTTTGTATGTATTCCTTGTAGTAGGGAGTATAAGCTTGATTTTGGGCAGGTTCGTGTTTAGCCTTTATCTAAGTTGAGTGGAAGGTTTTCCATGGTATTATAGTGTTTAGTGAATAGATACGTTTTCAATTTTTTTCTGAATTCCATTATCTCTGTTAGTGATCGTACGTCCTCTGGTAACGAGTTCCAGACTGTTGGGGCTATGTGGGAAAAGGCTCTATTATTTGTTAATTTGTGAGTTCTTATATATTCTTTTGGCGTCTTAAGTTTATTTGATTTTCCTTTTGTATGAGTGGGCTTAGGTGGTTCTTTGCTTATTAGATTACAGAGTGTCTTCGGGGCCATGTCATTTAGGGCTTTGAATGTAGTTATTATTGTTTTGTATGTTATCCTGCTTTGTATTGGTAGCCAGTGGAGGGATGCTAGTATCAGTGTAATGTGTTGGAGTGAATTTATCTTTAATATAATTCTAGCTGTTGCATTTTGCGCAAGTTGGATCCTTTTGATGTTTTGTTTTGAAATGCCTATAAGTATTAAGTTGGCGAAATCGAAGTGGGGAGTTATGGTAGCCTGTGTTATATTGATAAAATCTTGTATAAATACAAGGGGGCGTAATTGTTTGAGGATTTTAAGTTTGAAGTAGATTTTCTTTAAGGTATTTCTAATGTGCGTTTCCATAGTAAGGTGTGTATCTAAAATGACACCTAGATATCTTTTATTTCATTTTTTATTTTAATTTCTTGGTTTTGTAGTGTTATGTGGGTTGGAGGAGTAAATGATTGTTTTTTTGTTATGATTAAGACTTCGGTTTTAGTATGGTTTATATGGAGGTTTTGGGTTTTTAGCCAGTATGTAATTTCATTGTAGCAGTCTGATAGAAGTTGAATCGGTAGGTTAGGAATCGTAAAAGGTATGTACATCATGATATCATCCACATAAAGGTGATATTGTACTCCAAATTTTTTAAAGATATTGCAGACCGGTTTTATATAGATATTGAAAAGTAGGGCTGAAAGCGCTGAACCTTGTGGTAAACCTATTTCTTGTTTGTATGTGTTGGATGTTTGATTACCTGTTCTTACATTTTGAATGTATCCCCCAATTGTGTTGTGACCACTTTGATTGAAGGATAAGGTGGTATACAAAACTAACTAAATAAATAAACAAACTCTCACACAATCATTCAAAATGTATATAGTTGATGTTATATATTATCAATAACACCTCATATAATAGCTCAGGGTTCAGGCATCTACTTTGCATATAGTTCACATTTTTCTATGGTTCTTTTTAATTGTTCTCTGTAGCTGTTTGTTCAATGTAAACCACCCTCTGGAAGGGGAGGTATATAAAAACTGTATGTATAAATATATAAAAATTAATGGTCTCCATAGACCAATCATGTTAAGGTTAATAGTCAAGCCTCTTCACCGGCAAAAGCCTCTCCATCGGCACCCGATTCAGCATCAGGGGTGGAAGCGACAGCCGCAAGTCCCTCCTGCTCCCCCTGCCATGGCCTAATCGGGACAACAGCAAAAGCATTTAAAGAAGTATGCCTTCAGGTGTGCCCGCCTGAGGGCCTCACCAGAGGGCCCTTTGGCATGGCCTTTAGATGGGGACAATACCGTTTGCCAAACTTAGTCCTTATAAAATTGCACCATCCGAACAAAAGAGCCACGACAAATAAGCATGTGACTAAAGCATGAGGAAACAGCACCGAACAATACAGACACAGATAGACTGAACTCTACTGAATCGTAAGCTCTCATGCACATTGCTTACCCACACAGAAACAACCACTTAAGCCCTCTGCCACATTAATGTAGGCTTACACATAAGTACATACCGCTCTCAACCGTCCCTAAGCACCACTTTGCATGTAACTTTCACCTCAGTGGCTGACTCTTTATCAAGCATAAAGCAAAGAAAACTTACACAATGAACTAAAATCTATTCACCTTAATCCTCCTCGCACTCTCTACTCTTCAAACCCAAATACATAAATGCTGGAGAAACCACTATACTCACATCAGCTCAACTGATCCCAATCATACATACAAACCAATATCAACATAACAGATCATGAAGAATCTATGCAGAAGCAGTCCCATCCAAGACTCAACAACATACCCCACTCAAATGTGCACTATTCAATGCTGGATTAATCTGAAACAAATTCCACACAATAATGGATTACATACAAAACCAGAATATAGATGTGTATCACCGAAACATGGCTCTCCGACTCAGACAATGCTATTATAAACCCAATTACATCTCAACAATACACAATACATAACTCCACAAGACATTCATGAAGAGGTGGAGGAGTTCTAATCATAGCAGAGGCACATCTAAACCTCACTAAAACCTCCTCCTTTTACTCAAAAGGAAGCAACATAATAACAATTTCAAATAGGCACCTAGCATTATGCCTCATATACAGAGCCCCAAGTTCTGACGAAGAACTCTCAACCATCCTAGAGCTAGTGTGATCCCACACTACACAGAACAAACCTCTCCTCATCCTAGAAGACCCTAATCTCCCATCGCTGCCACAGCATGACACAGCTACCTTTCTGGAAGCAATGAAGGTTCTACATTATACCCAAATGGGGTACACTCCAACCCACAAGAAAGGGAGGGACCCTTGACCTCATCTTTGCACCCAACCAATTTTATTACCCAAAACCTATTAACATACCTAAGAGTCACACCAATCCCATGGTCGAACCACCACATAGTCACCGTCTCCATTAATGCACCCGTAACGGAAAGAACACTGTGGGCAAGTCACTTAACCCTCCATTGCTCAGAAAAATCCAAGTTATCAATGTCCCTGTTTAATGTACATTACCAAGTTTAAGTTACAATGTAAACCGCTTTGATTGAAATAATAAAGCGGTATAAAAAAAACTGTTAAATAAAATAAATAAACACCAGAGACACTCCTGAAGGAAAGAAGGAGATTTCAGACCTTCAACAAGGAAAAATTCCTAGCGCAAGTACTACCAGAGTTTGAGCAAACTACAACAGACCTTGACTCCATCCATCATCATCAGCTAGAAAAAAGCACTCCACAATGCATCAATAGCACCAACCAAACCATTCCAAGACAAAAGAAGAAAACGTAACGCTCCATGGTTCTCAAGTGACATCAACAAACAGAAGAAAGAACTAAGGAAACTGGAGAGACTATGGCATCGATCCAAAGACCAACACCATCTCACAAAATACAACGAAACGCAAGCCATATACCTTGAACCCATATATTCATCCAAGTTCTACACCCTGTTCTATGTAAAGTTGGTTTTGTTGACATGTTTTCTGTAAATCACCCTCAATTAATGATAGGGTGGTATAAAAAACCTGTTAAATAAATGAAAATAAATAAATACATTCATTTATTTTGTGGTACCCAAGAAAGAGTTCCTATCATCCTATTTTCGATCTCAAGTATTTCAACAGGTCACTGCGGTTACTGCTGTTTTGTATGGAAACATTTTGATCCGTAATAATGGCTGTCTGAAGCAGAGAATTTGTGACAGCGTTGTATCTTACAGAAGCCTCTCTCTATGTCTATGCCTGTATCATCAGTGTTATTTAAGGATTCCGGGCCCCATGGGACCCTTTCGGTTTCAGACCCTTCCGTTTGGCCTTGCAGTGGCTCCTCGGACCTTCACGAAGATTATGGTAGTTGTGGCAGCAGCTCTGTGGAGCGAGTGAGTGAGTGCACCCCTATCTGGATGACTGGTTGATTTGAGTGAAGTCACTAGAGATAAGCATGTCAGCAATGCAGTGAGTCCTCACCACCCTAAAGAACTTTGGCTGGGTAGTCAACACGGCCAAAAATCACCTCATGCTCTCTCAAGATCTCATATATGTGGGGAGGCATGGTTCGACACCAGCCAGAGCTTGGTTTTTCTGCTGGAAGAATGGATTCTGAAGCTGCAGACACAGATTCAACTTTTCTGGTGCCAGCAGATCCAGTTAGCGTGGTCTTATTTCCAATTTTGGGGTCCATGGCAGCAATGTTGGATCTCATTCCCTGTGCCAGGGCGCACAGGCTGTCCACTGCAGAGGTCCCTGCTGTCACATTAGTTTCCTCAACAGCATTCACTCTCAAGGAAACTACTATGCTCAGTGGAGGTCCGCAGCAGCCTAACCTGGTGGTTGGATTCCTCCAGACTATTGAAGGGAATGCCACTGGAGTCACTGGACTTGCCAATGGTGACAGCAGACACCAGCCTCTCTGGATGTGGAGCGCATTGTTTGTCACAGGTCATGCAGGGACGGTGGTCTGCAGAACAGAGTGGTCGATCAGTCATCTGGAAATGTGTACCGTCTGGCTAGTGCTCAAAGCCTTTCTACTGATAGTACATCACAAGGCCGTGCAAGTCTTTTCAGACAATACCACCATTGTAGCATACATCAAGCATCAAAGGGGCACAGGAAACATGCTGTTGGTAAAGAATATCTCTCTGCTACTTCAGTGGGCAAAGGCGAATCTTCTAGGATTGTCTGCAGCCCACATTATAGGGATACAGAACGTGAAAACAGACTTTCTCAGCTGTCATCAGTTGTATCCTGAGGAATGGACCCTGGGCAGTTGGTCTTTCTCAGTCTGGCTTGGTGATGAGGGATTGCTGGGTAATGGACCTGAAAGTGTCTGCCACCAATGCCAAAGTATCCCAGTTCTTCAGCCACTATCGGGGAAGGATGTTCAAGGGACTCGATGTGTTAGCATTTCCACTATGGCCTCTAATAGGTCGTTTACTCCAGCGCACTGGAGGCTAGTGGTGTTGATTGTTCCCAGTTGGCCTCAGAGACCATGGTATGCTGACCTCATTCAACTGGTAGTGGTTGCCAGCAAGACCCGATCTGTTATCATAGGGTCCATTCCTGACACTTAAGAGGGTGCACCTGAGGAAACAGTTATTTGGTGCAGGTCATTGCCATGCTGTTTCTCACTCATAAGTGTTTCACCTCTGGGTTTGGCAAGTCATCAAGACTTGAGACCATTGTGGGCCACTATTCCAAATGTCATAGCTTTTTTTACAGGCTGTTGTGTAGAAGGGCCTAGCCTTGAATTCCCTCCAGGTGCAGGTCACTGCTCTCGCTTGTTATCGGGGTTGCATTCAGGGCCTCTCTTTGACGTGTCATCCTGATGTCCTGCACCGAAGACAGTGTTGCTGGTGGCCATTTGCTGAGCTCGGAGGATCTCGGAACTGCAGGCGTTATCCCATAAGGAGCCCTTTTTTATCCTCTCCAAAGAAACGGTTGTGTTGCACACGGTGCCTTCCTTCTTGCCCAAGGGAGTGTCGGCATTCCACATGAATCAGGCTGTGCTTCTGCCAAGGTTTCCAGATATGGAGGATCTGCAGCTCCATCTTTTGGATGTGTGCAGAGTGCTCTATCATCTGAAAAGGACGGAATCGGTTTGCAAGATGGACCGTCTTTTTATCCTTTTATGGGGACCCTTGTAAGGGTGAGGTGGCCTCAAAGGCTTCCATTGCAAGATGGCTAAAGGAGGCACCATTGGGATTGCATGCCCATTCCACTAGAGCTCAGGCAGCGGTGTGGGTGGTCTTGTACCGCCTTCAGATATCTGCAAAGCTGCTACTTGGTCTTCGTTGCATACCTTTGTCTGGCACTGTCGGTTAGATCTTCAAGCATGTGCTGATGCATGGTTCGGTGCACGGGTGTTGCAGGCTGGACTTGCCGGTCTTGCCCAAGTCCGAGTACTGCTCTGGTATATCCCAGGAATCTGGACTGGACTGGAGATATGCTATGGAAGGTGAAATTAGGCCTCCCCCTATGCTTTGTAGCATTGTACAAATGATAAGTAATAGTAGTAGTCTTCCTCCTCCTCCCTGTATTTCTTTTTCCATGGAAGCCCTTAGTTGCTGCAAGATGCTGTCATTCACATCCTTCTTTACTTTGATTTGTGAAATTAGTGATCTTAAATTTGCATCTGTTGCTTTTTGCAGTGTTTCTTCTGGCATTTTTCCTCTTTTTTCCAGTTTTTGGTACATTTTCTTTGTATACCCTCTAGATTTAAATTAGGGTTTGTAGCATAAAAATAGCAGTACATTATCTCCTCTTATCTGCAGAAGCCCGCTTAAAAAGTAATTAGGCTTACCTGCTAATTAGTGTTCCTGAAGGAATTCCAGTCCAGTCCCTTTCCTCTGGGTTGTGCTCCCCTTCCAGCAGCTTGGAGACTGAGCCCATCATCATTTGATGACCCTCTGGTATAAATACCACTGGCACCACCCACCAGCTCCAGTATTCTATTGAAAAAAGCAGACTTAAACAGAGAGACAATTAATAACATTATACACTATCTTTAAAATTAACTCCAAAACTCTAAAATATCCCCTCCTGCCTCCCCCAAAGGAACTTCGCACCCCCTCCCCCCCCCCCCCCGGAAGAGGACGAGGCTTACCTGATACCGCACCTGCCCTTACCAAACCAAACAGCAGGGCACCTTGCTGGGCCACACCGCCTCGCCACCGAGGAGCATCCGGACATCTTCTCTTCTTCCCTATCAACAGCTTCGGGCTGGCAATATGTTTACTGAAACTTAACACTGAAAACCGGGCGGGATCAGGGACTGAACTGGAGTTCCTTCAGGAACACTAATTAGCAGGTAAGGCCTAATTACTTTTTTCCTTAGTGTCCCTTCAGTCCAGTCCCTTTGCTCTGGGATGTAACAGAGCAGTTCAAGCCTGAGAGGGGCCTGCAAGACTGAACCAAAGCACCGCTCTCCCAAACCCAGCATCCGCTGCTGCTGCCTGAACATCCAACCGGTAATGCTTGGCAAAAGTATGTAAAGATGACCAAGTTGCCGCTCTACAAATTTTCAGCAGTGGAATAAAACTATACTCAGCCCACGAGGCTGCCTGGGCTCGGGTCGAATGCGCACGGAACCCTTCCAGAACCCGCTTTCCTCTCAGGATGTAAGCAGACGCAATGGCCTCCCTGATCCACCTAGAAATGGACGCCTTGGCCGCTGCTTCATCTTTATGCGGTCCACCAAACAAAAACAAACAAGCGCTCTGACTTCTGAAACGCCGCCGTGCGACTAAGGTAGGACTTCAGCAATCTGCGCAATCCAGGCGGCGTAACCGCGCATCGTCCGCCTCCAGCTCCCCTTTTTGAAAGGAAGGGAGAGAAACGGACTGATTCACATGGCGAAATCACCTTGGGCAAAAAGGAAGGTACCGTTCGCAAGACCACCTTAAAAAAGAAATGAAAGACGGATGACATAAAAGAGCCTGAAGCTCTGAAATATTCCTAACAGAACAGATAGCCCACAAGAAAAACTGTCTTGAGAGTCAAGTCTTTCAAGGAAGCCTTCCTCACTGGCTCGTAAGGTTCCCCAGCTAAAACATTCAACACCAAATTGAGATCCCAAGGAGGGACCAACGACCATTGCTGAGGCCGCAGGCGCTGCACCGCCCACAGGAACCTACCTTTGTCTGCATGCTTTCCTAACGCCTTCCCATGAACGTTGCCCCTGTAACAGGAAATAGCCACCAACTGCACTCGAAAGGCCCTTCTAGAAACCTGCCTGTAAAAACTCCAAAACCTCCGGCACCGAGACCGTGAGGGGTCTCTTCTTTTGGACTGCACACCAGCCCTCAAAAATGCACCAATCCTCACATAAGAGGCAGATTGAGCACTTGCGAGCACTCAGCAAGATCGTGATCAGCGCTCCCGAATATCCTCGCTTACGGAGCCTTGCCCTTTCAATAGCCAGGCCGTAAGCGAGAATCGATCCACTTGAGGCATCCGCACAGGCCCCTGAGCCAGGAGATCGTCTCTACACGGGAGATGCCACGGATGATCGGCCAGCAACCTTACGAGGTCGGCATACCACGACAGCCTCGGCCAGTCTGGGGCTATGAGAATCTCGAACCCTTGGTGTGCCTCTACTCGCTGCAGGACCCTTCCTATGAGAGCCCAATGTGGAAACACATACAGGAGCTCTCCATGGGCCATTTCTGAACCAGAGTATCCAGGCCCTCCAACATCCTTTCCTTTCTCCGGCTGAAGAACTGGCTCGCCTTGGCCGACTCCCACCAAGTCATGAGGTCCATGACCGGAGCCCCCCAATGGTCTAACACCTGTTTGTACACTTCCTGACAAAACTCCCACTCGCCGTGATCTACTTTGTACCTGCTCAGATAGTCTGCTGTGACGTTTTCTACCCCAGCCACATGTTGCGCCAACAAGGACGTTAGATGGGCTTCGGCCCACTGCAACAGGCTCTCCGCTTCCTCCTCCTCCAATAGGGGACTGCTCGTGCCGCCCTGCCGATTCATATAGGCCACTGTGCTCACATTGTCGGACAGCACCCGGACCGCCCTCTGGGAGACCCAATGTTTGAATGCTTTGAGAGCTAAAGCTACCACCCGCAGCTCCAATCTATTGATGGACCACTGGGCTTCCATCGCATTCCAGAGGCCCTGAGCGAAACGGCCTTCACAGTGAGCCCCCAACCAGTCAGACTGGCGTCCGTCATCAACTGCAGCCACTGCGGAGGCTCGAGCGGCATTCCGCGCTCCAAATTCCCTGGGCAGAGCCACCACTGCAAAGACCGTTTGGCTGCTGAGGGGCAGGGGAGCACCACGGACAAGGGTTGATGCTGATGGGACCATCGACGGAGCAGAGCCCGCTGAAGTGGCCGCATGTGAGCTCTGGCCCACAGCACCAACTCGATCATTGCCGCTATAGTCCCCAAAACCTGTAAATAATGCCAGGCCGAAGGCGCCGGCAAGGGAAGAAACTGCTGCATCAGGTGCCTCAGATCCCTTGCTCTCTGAACCGGCAAGAACACCCTGCCCCTGCCGGTGTTGAACCTTGCCCCAAGATATCTGATTTCCTGAGCGGGAACCAAGCTACTCTTTGCCAGATTGATAACCCTCCCGAGCTCCCCTAGGAGCCCAACCATCTGGTCGTCGCCTTCTGACTCTCTGCCTTGGACTACGCCCGGATCAGTCAGTTGTCGAGGTACGGGTGGACCAAAATCCCTTCTTTGCGAAGCACCGCGGTGCTTTGCTTCAATAAAGGCTAGCACACCTGGTAATAAAGACAAGGAGTTTATTTATAAACAAAGCAAGGATAACTTGAAATTCACTTATTTAACTTATTTACTTATATTTATTTAGAAAGGCAAGTCATTCACTTATTTACCTATGATTAGTTAGAAAAGATAACTAGAAAGCAAGTAATTACAGGAGAATAATACATCACCGATAGAGTTCTGAACTTCATCTCATGTCACACTTCGACTAAATGGATCCTTGATCCTGCCAGACAAGAGAGACTTCTCAATCGAGAGATTTTCCAGGCAATGCGTCCGCTCCATCTATTTATTTATTTAGACAGTTTTGTATACCACCTTATCCTTCAGTCAAAGTGGTCACAACATTATTGGGGGATACATTTAACACGAGGGGATTTAAGACACATACACTAATACTTACAGGGAACATGGGCAATGGAGGGTTAAGTGGCTTGACCAAGACCACAAGGAGCACCTGTGGGACTAGAAACCCCAGCTCCATGGAAGAGATCCCTGTGTTCCTCTCCTCTGGCTGAGAAAGGTACCCTCTGTATCCTGTTGCAAAGACAACCAGTTCCATCAGTTGACATACACATAGTATAGGGTCAGTTATCCTTTAAACACAATCAAGACGCTGGCCAGACGTCTGAGAATGCTCAAGGGATAACCCCCCCCCCCCCCCCATGGATTTAGAAGCTCAAAACTCTACAATTACAATTGAGGAATTATTCTACATTTGCTAGGTGAATTGTTCTCCTTAATTGCTCTGTATTGAGTCAGGGAGTTATGCGTCTTGTTCCGCCTCCATTTTCTCCCCAGTCTTCGGAGATTGCGCTTTGCAACCCTGATATCTCTTGAGTACAAGGGGGCGTTGGACCTTCTGCTTGTTTTGTGTTTCTGTTCTGGTATGAGCGCAATTCTATAACATCCATGTCTGGCTGGCAGAAACATATAAATTGAAAATGGGCATGTTATAAACCAGATTCTGAAACAGCGGGTATATACAGGGCCGCAGTTCCAGAATCAGGGAGATGCACGAACAGCCCGCCTCGGAAAATGCAGGCCCTCGCTGTTATAATGGGACACAGGTATACACAGCAACAGCCTGGACGTTCCCGTGCTCACCCTATTTTGAAAAGATGCTTCCCGTCTCTATGTGGCACGCCTCCACTGGCAAAACGTACATCTCCAAAGCTGATTCTCACACTGACAGTGTTGTGCTCATGCAAACATAACATTAATACTAATGAAACAGATACGTTCTTGCAAATCAGACCATATATACTAGTCTGTTGCATGCCCAGAACACTACAAGGTTATCTAAGCGCACCAAAACTATTGTAAAAGCCAGTGGAAAATGAGATATTAGTTATTCTTACAGTGGTCATCGCTGAAAACCGTATTTGCAATGCTAAGACTGGGCCAAAAAATCCTGAAATGGGTCTGTACAGCTCCATATCCAAACATATCCCTGTCATTCATAGGAAACCATCAGAATGAGAAGATGCAACAGTGCAAACATCAGAAATACATGCCCAAAAGCACCATCCTCTGCCCTGACGAATGTGCACAGTGTTAGAGACCTCTGCTGGTGAGTTTGGATATGTATTAGTGCTGTTTGGGCTGCAGCATGCCCCCATTCTGAGGATCCCCCACCATTGACAGGGACATGTCCTGCTATGTTGATGCAGGGCAGCTTTTCTGAATTTACTGCCCATTCACACTGGCACCTACTTGGATCAACTATCAATAAAGAAGCAACAAGCAGTCAAGACGACGCATTGCTCTTGGCAGAATGGCTATGAAAGACCTAGATAAGATCCTCAAGAGCAGAGATGTCTCTCTCCTTACAAAGATTCGACTTGTTCAAGCCATGGTATTTTCAATAACATCATATGGATGTGAAAGCTGGACAGTGAAAAAGATAGACAGGAAGAAAATTGATGTCTTTGAATTATGGTGCTGGCGGTGAATACTGTGTATACCATGGCCGCCTGAAGAACAAACCAGTCGGTACTAGAGGAGATCAAACCTAAGCTTTCTTTAGAAGCTCAGATGACAAGACTTCGACTTTCATACTTTGGACACATCATGCGAAGAGAAAGATCATTAGAGAAAGACATCATGCTTGGCAAGATAGAAGGTCAACGCAAAAGAGGAAGGCCAGCAATGAGATGGATCGCTACAATAACAGCAGCTACGGGTACCAGTCTGTCAACAATGAGCCGCCTGACTCAAGACCGAACACAATTTAGGATAGCTATCCAGAGGGTCACCATGAGTCAACTCCGACTCGACGGCACTTAACAACAACAACAAGCTAACCTACTTCAGTAGCTCAAAAGAGGTCACAACTACTAGAAGGAAAAGAATGTCACACCGCAATGGCAGCAACAATTTAGGGGAGAAAAAGCTTCAGAATTTTATCACTTCCCACTATGCGGCAACAAAGAGCTGTAGGGCAGATCAAAAGCTCAGCATCATATTCATTAAACTACTCCCCCTTTTTTATTGTAATTTTTATATTTTAATAATTCAATAAATAGAATGATGCCAGGAAGATACCCATCACTCACATCGAAACATTTCACAATCAGTCTCACAATCAATACTTCAAAACCATAAACCATTACCAGACAACCGTATCCAACAGTTAAACCCTTAACTTAATACCAGACTTCACACCTACAACACACTTATATCCCACAATTTATATGAGGGTTGCTTAGAAAGTAATGCCCCACATGTTTTTTCTCAGTCCAGAATGAAGATAGAGGTGTGAAATTGAAAGGAAATTTGAACTTCAAAGGACACGTGTGTAATTTTACAGTCGTCCATCAAATAGCGAGGCAGTAGTGATTCTTCAAATGGCGTCTCTGAGTGACACACGGTACAAACAACGAGCTGTAATTGAATTCTTGGTGGAGGAGAAAGAAAGTGTGAGAAACATTCACAAACGATTGTGTGCTGTGTATGGAAGTTCTGCAATAGATAGGAGCACCGTTGGACGATGGGTGAAGAGAGTAAAGGCTTCAGGAAGTGGTAAAATGGAACTGGAAGATCGGCCACGGTCTGTGCGTCCTGCCTCAGCCACCAGTCCAGACAAGTTGCAGCGTGCTCATGACATTATTCGTGCGGATCGGCGCATCACGAGTCGGGAATTGTCCGTACAGCTTTTCATCAGTAGAGGTAGTGCAATGGCAATTATTGACTCTTTGGGATATTCAAAGGTATGTGCAAGATGGGTTCTGCAAAGTCTCACAACCGAACACAAACGCCAAAGGAAAGACATCTGCTCTGATTTGTTGGAGCATTTTGAAGCTGAGGGGGAGGCCTTTTTGTCCCGGATTGTCACTGGTGACAAAACCTGGGCTCACCACTATGAACCAGAGACTAAAAGGTAGTCCATTCCATACACAGCACACAACCGTTTGTGAATGTTTCTCGCACTTTGTTTCTCCTCCACCAAGAATTCAATTATAGCTCGTTGTTTGTACCGTGTGTCACTCACAGACGCCATTTGAAGTATCACTACCACCTCGCTATTTGTCGGACGACTGTAAAATTACACACATGTGTCCTTTGAAGTTCCAAGTTACTACCCTTTCAAATTCACACCTCTATCTTCATTCTGGAATGAGAAAAAACTGGACAGGGGTCTAATACTGGGGTAGAGGCATTGAGTTTTTTTATTGTGGTAGTAATGTTATCTAGGGATGGCAGATCAAACGTTTCCCATGTTACAACAGGGGTGATATTGTGGGATGATTGGTCAGTGTGTTGAGTTGTTATAGGTTGTATTGAGGGGAATTTTGAGCAGAGGTGATCAGCAGTGGTCTGTGGGGATATTTTATCTTCGACCGCATAGTTGTTTGGGTGATTTAGCTATTGAAAATAACTCTCGGGGTTTATTTAAGGAGCACATGATGACGTTCTCATTGTATTCTCTTTTACGTTTTAGAGTTTCAGACTGGTGACCTGGAGTTTTTTGAAGTAAGAGGTGTAGGTAGAGGGTTCTCTAGAACAATTGTGCTCCAAATGTCTAAGGTCGTGTAATGATTTGGAAAACCAGGGGGCTCGTTTGCGGTGGGTGTTATAGGATGGCTTTGGGGGAGCTTGGGCTACAGAGGCAAGAATTTTGCTCCAGCCTTCAATTTGGGAGGATAGGTTTGGATGATTATTACCGAGAAGGTCCAAGTGTGGAGTGACTTGTTTGAGGACACGGTTAATATCAAATGGCTTGAATTTGCAGGGCATCTGGGTTTGTGTAGAAGGTTGTGTTAGGGTCTGGATGGGATAGCGAATAGGATCAGGGAATGATCAGACCAGGGAACTGGGAGAATGGAGTGTGTGGGTTGACTGTGGAGTGTGATGGACTGAGGCATGACGATAAGGTCAAGGGTATTACCTTTGCAGTGGGTTGGAGTATTTAGGATCCGAGTGAAATGTAGTGCATCCATAGGGTCTAGAAAGAATGAGGCCTTTTACTGAGCAAATGAGTGGATGAGTGGAAGTTTGGGTGTTACAGGCTGATTCTAGGATTGTAGAGAGGTCTTGAGCCTATGATTTTGGTGCTCGGTATACTAGGCACAGCGAGATTGCATTGTTAGAGATTCTGAGGGTATCCATACCAGTGGAAGAGGCAGTTTCAATGGTGATTAAGTTTAGATCTCTTTTAGAGATTATACAAACATCTCCACATCTGTTAAAGGTACGGTTGCAGGTATGTATAGAATGGGTAGGGGAACATAGTTGATTCATGAGTACTGAGTCTGTGCCCTGGAACAATGTTTTATTGAGGCAAAGGATATCTATCTAAGTTGTAATCGGATATTAGGTCAGTAAGTAGGGGATCTTAGTCTTGGCTGAACGGGCATTGATTAAGGCACAATTGAGGGAGGGGGAGGTTAGGTTTCAGTGTAGGAGTGTGTGTTACAGTAGAGATGGTGTTAATTCTGGTTAATCTACATTGCTGGGGGGTATGGTGTATGTAAAAGTGAGGAGGTTGTTTAGAGGTAGGCAGAGGTCTATAGGAGTGAATTATTGGGATATGAAAGTTATGATTCACTTCGAAAGCATTGGCTAGGAAGGTTGAGATTAGGAGTAAGAATAGTAGGTGCGTGCCGAGGATTAGGAGCCAAGACTGAGAGGTGGCCATGTTGGAGTGGGTGAGATGGGTGTTGTTTTGCTAATGAGAGTAGTATGGACAGAGAGTATGGCAAGAAGGAGCTGAGGAAAAATAACAACAGACTGTCAGTACAGTACAGCAGTAAGATTGGTACTTGAATTGATACAGTTAAAACACAGTATTCATTTAAAGCAGTTGTCTAGTCTGAAGATGTTTGCTAGAAATCGTTGAGGCATAAATTAAACAGCGGTGAAGTTGGTTTTATAAATTGGTACTTAAATCAAGGAATAATAGCGGTGAAATCAGTTATATAAGTTGGTGCTTAAATCAATACAGTTGGATTACAATGTTGAGTTAATGCT
This sequence comes from Ichthyophis bannanicus, assembly GCA_033557465.1. Lineage (NCBI taxonomy): Eukaryota > Metazoa > Chordata > Amphibia > Gymnophiona > Ichthyophiidae > Ichthyophis > Ichthyophis bannanicus. The sequence continues at coordinate 17,147,113 of CM066033.1, forward strand.
GGGATATTGAGAGGGATCATTGAGGCATATATTCCCTGACCCCGCTTTTTTAAAGAGGTCGGTGGAGCCGTCGATAGGGCTAGAGTCAATGGGTAGGAGAACCTAGATTTTCCCGCTGCAGGACTTTTCTCAGCTCAGGTAAGCAGCACGATTTGGAGGCAATGTGTTTCTTCGGTGGCAGTAGCGTTTGCTTGGATGGGAGTCCGGTGAGTCCGTGCAGGGTTGGGGGCTGAAAGTTGAGGCAATCGGATAGATATCAGGTTGTCTGTTCCATCTGCATTATGAAAAAAGCCACTGGATGCTTGATGATGTCAGAATAAATCATGGTGAGTGAATAGTATCACCAGGAGAAGGTGGAGTGTATCAAGCCTAAGTGCCCCACCTAAGGGCCATGCCAAAAGGCCCTCTGGCGAGACCCTCAGGCACGGGCCAGCCAGGCGCGGGCACACCTGGGTGAGCAGCTAAATTTAAAAGCTAAAGCTCTTCCCCGATTTGGCCTTGGAGGGGGGGGGGGGAGAGGGAGGGGCAAGCAGCTCCCGCTTCTACCCCCGATGCCTGATCGAGTTCAGCTGGATGGCTGGAGGAAGAGATCTTTGCCCCGGTGAGCAGCTGAATTTAAAAGCTAAAGCTCTGCCCCGAGGAAGAGGTAATAAAGTAAAGTTCAGAAAGGCATAACAAAAGCACAGCTGATCTACTTATCTTAACAGCAGTTCAATAGAGAATTTCACATCCAGTCATCTATATGGGACACGTTGAAGATCAGAGCAGAAAATCATCTACGTCCTGGCGTTATTCCATGTTGCCGCTAGTAAAGTGTGGGTGTCCGCGGAAAGAACTCAGGATGTACATGGGCCTTTCCTGAATGCGCTTTATACATCACTGCAGCTTGCCACGCCCCCATTCCGCCCCCTCCTGCATACATTCAGAAAGACCCTTTTTAATGTTGTGTACGTGCAGGGCCACGTGGTTTCAGAATACAGTTCTAGGACATTTTCATGAGAAAAACGTCTATTCCCACACGTCCCAAGGGCTTATTTGTGTTCTAGAATGACCTCTTAAATGAATTATTTTAAATCTAATTATAAAAGGGAATTTGTTTTTTCTGCCTCTCCATACCTTTTGTATTCTTTACCACCATTCCATGTTATCAATGTCCCTGTTTAATGTACATTACCAAATATAGTTATAATGTAAACAGCTTTGACTGAAATGGTAACGCAATAAAAAAAAACCCTGTTAAATAAATAAATGCATTATTTTTTTCAAATTGTAAACCATTTTGAATGACAT
>CM066033.1:17148902-17237358 GCA_033557465.1 Ichthyophis bannanicus
TCAGGGAGGCAGGATTTGGCTCCTGTTCTTGGAGAGCGAGCAATGAGGCAGTCAGCAGGCTTACTGCATAAAGCAGGGCCTGGGGGAATCTTAACATAGTAACATAGTAAATGACGGCAGATAAAGACCAGCATGGTCCATCCAGTCTGCCCAGTATTCATTTTATTTTGATTTTATCCTGTTGCTGTAAAGGGATCCAAGAGTGACAAGGTTCCTCCTAAACTACGGGAATAGACCTTGGTGGTTACTTCACCTTTTAAGCTCTGGAGGACACTCTAGCCAGAGTTTTTTATTATTTGGAGGAAGACCCCATTTCAGGGTACTCTGACTTTTGATGACCCAAAGAAGGGGTCCTCGGAGCTCAGTGAAGATGTCTTGACTCTGGGACTTGGAGCAAGGAGAGATCCCTCTGGGAGAGGATCCCAGTGTTGTGAGTTTTGCCAAGAGAATCTCGTGGCATTAATTGTGAACTTTTTGGCAGCCCTAAACATTCCTCTGGAACCACAGACAGTGGAGCCTCCCTTAGAAGATCCCCTATTACGGGGCATCAGGGTGTTTGAGACTGCCTTTCCTGTCTATAGGGTCCTTAAGCAGATGATCGATTTGGACTGGGAAGTTCATAAAGCGGGATTGCGCGGTGGTCGGGCCATGCAGCGCCTGTATCCCATTCCACTGAGTGAGAAGGATCTCTTGAAGATGCCCAACATGGATGCCATGGTCTTCGTAGTGACCAAGAAGATCACCATCCCTGTGGAAGGAGGTACGGCATTGAATGATGTGCAGGATAAGAAATTGGAGACCTTTAGTTAAAGCAGGCATTTGAGGTGAATGTGTTGGTCTTAAGCTCCGCAGACAGAAGCTTTTATGTGGCCAGAGCATGTACAGTATGTATTGGTCAAAGGCCTTATCGGGATCTGATGCTGAAACCTCATAGCTTATGCCTGAGGAAGCTAGGCTGGAGGCTGGAGTGATGAATTTGGCAAATATATTCTATGAACTTTGGGTTTCCACCAAGGGTATGTCCTTAGTGGTGGCAGCTTGATGGCTCTTGTGGTGGTATAACTGGTTGGTGGATGTATCCTCTAAGACTCTTCGGTGCAAGCTCCCCTTTAAGGACAAGCTCGTGTTTGGGGATGCCTTGGAGATGTTGGTCAAAGAATTTGGGGAGTTCAGGCTGGCTACGTTTGCTGATGACAAGCCAAAGGCTAGTAAGCTGACCCTGGTGTTGAGGGATCGTTCTATCGATTTACATAATTTCTGAGCAGTGCACTTTGCCCCTTATTAAATAGTACATTATCCTTTTAGGGGTCAGACCTTTTGGGGTGGTAGAGGAATGGGTCAGGGGTTCTTTTCAGGAATTGGGGCCAGTTCCAAGAAAGCACAATGAGATGAGGGGGCCCAGGCAGGGTGGTACAGGTTGGGGATCGTCTTCACCAGTTTTACCCTGCCCGGGTCCAGATCACTTCTGACCAATGGATGGTTGAAGTCATTTGCGAAGGTTATGCTCTGGAGTTCACAATACTGCTCGTGGATGCCTTTCTGTTGTCTCCTTGCAAAGCTTCCACCAAATTGCAGGCCGTCAGGGATACTCTCCAGCAGTTGCTCCAGTTACAAAACTACTGTAATCAAGATACAAAACACCACCATTCAAGTAAAACAGGAGGTGAAATACTTGGGAATCATCTTGGACAAATCCCTCAGTAGGCCATCCCAGGTAAAACAAACAGCTAGGACTATATTCTTTAAGCTAAGATCCATCCAGAACCTAAGACCTCTTCTAGAATCTAACAATTTTTGAACGGTAGTCCAGGCACTCATAACCCCACACTGGGATTTCTGCAATAGTTTACTACAGGGTCTTCCTAAAAAGACAGTTAATATCCTCCAAACAGCCCAAAATGTGACTGCTGAATAATAGCTAAAGCAAGCTTGACAGAGTATTTTACACCAATCCTCAAAGATCTGCACTGGCTCCCATCAACGAATAGAATAAAATATAAATTAATAATTATCACTTTTAAGCTACTACATAACATCTCACCCTCATTCCTCACATCTAAGATTCATACCCAAGCAGAGACCAGGAGCCGAGCAGAAGAAACAGCAGTCTAAACACTCTTGCAGTACCATCATCAGTCCGTAGTACAAAGCAAGTAACCAGCAAAAGAGCATTCGCCTACACTGCACCCAAATTATGGAACCTCCTGCCAGTCCACATCAGGTCTATCAAAGACCTCAAAACATTTAGGAAAGAGCTAAAGACACTACTGTTTACTGAATACTACAACAACAATGACTAAAATCCTGCCCGTTCACATACACTAATACTTACTCCCTATAAGTATTAGCGTATGTGTCTCATCTCCCCTTATTTATTTTATTTATTTAACACTTATTTATATACCGCATCTTCCAGCGATCAGTTGCGGTGTACAATTAACAACAGTTAACAATGCAGAGCTTGTTTTACATAGAACAATTATAACTTTTTACATAGAACATCTTAACTTGCACAACATAGGGTTTAAAAAACTAAGCGGAATAATTCAATAATTCAACTAACACAGATTGTGTAACAATTTAAACAAAAGTACTGTCCCTACCGCATAGGCAGATTATAACAGTTATAACTATATACAAGTAGGGTATCAATGCATAGGAATGGAGTGATTATTCATTTAAGTTTTGTATGTATTCCTTGTAGTAGGGAGTATAAGCTTGATTTTGGGCAGGTTCGTGTTTAGCCTTTATCTAAGTTGAGTGGAAGGTTTTCCATGGTATTATAGTGTTTAGTGAATAGATACGTTTTCAATTTTTTTCTGAATTCCATTATCTCTGTTAGTGATCGTACGTCCTCTGGTAACGAGTTCCAGACTGTTGGGGCTATGTGGGAAAAGGCTCTATTATTTGTTAATTTGTGAGTTCTTATATATTCTTTTGGCGTCTTAAGTTTATTTGATTTTCCTTTGTATGAGTGGGCTTAGGTGGTTCTTTGCTTATTAGATTACAGAGTGTCTTCGGGGCCATGTCATTTAGGGCTTTGAATGTAGTTATTATTGTTTTGTATGTTATCCTGCTTTGTATTGGTAGCCAGTGGAGGGATGCTAGTATCAGTGTAATGTGTTGGAGTGAATTTATCTTTAATATAATTCTAGCTGTTGCATTTTGCGCAAGTTGGATCCTTTTGATGTTTTGTTTTGAAATGCCTATAAGTATTAAGTTGGCGAAATCGAAGTGGGGAGTTATGGTAGCCTGTGTTATATTGATAAAATCTTGTATAAATACAAGGGGGCGTAATTGTTTGAGGATTTTAAGTTTGAAGTAGATTTTCTTTAAGGTATTTCTAATGTGCGTTTCCATAGTAAGGTGTGTATCTAAAATGACACCTAGATATCTTTTATTTCATTTTTTATTTTAATTTCTTGGTTTTGTAGTGTTATGTGGGTTGGAGGAGTAAATGATTGTTTTTTTGTTATGATTAAGACTTCGGTTTTAGTATGGTTTATATGGAGGTTTTGGGTTTTTAGCCAGTATGTAATTTCATTGTAGCAGTCTGATAGAAGTTGAATCGGTAGGTTAGGAATCGTAAAAGGTATGTACATCATGATATCATCCACATAAAGGTGATATTGTACTCCAAATTTTTTAAAGATATTGCAGACCGGTTTTATATAGATATTGAAAAGTAGGGCTGAAAGCGCTGAACCTTGTGGTAAACCTATTTCTTGTTTGTATGTGTTGGATGTTTGATTACCTGTTCTTACATTTTGAATGTATCCCCCAATTGTGTTGTGACCACTTTGATTGAAGGATAAGGTGGTATACAAAACTAACTAAATAAATAAACAAACTCTCACACAATCATTCAAAATGTATATAGTTGATGTTATATATTATCAATAACACCTCATATAATAGCTCAGGGTTCAGGCATCTACTTTGCATATAGTTCACATTTTTCTATGGTTCTTTTTAATTGTTCTCTGTAGCTGTTTGTTCAATGTAAACCACCCTCTGGAAGGGGAGGTATATAAAAACTGTATGTATAAATATATAAAAATTAATGGTCTCCATAGACCAATCATGTTAAGGTTAATAGTCAAGCCTCTTCACCGGCAAAAGCCTCTCCATCGGCACCCGATTCAGCATCAGGGGTGGAAGCGACAGCCGCAAGTCCCTCCTGCTCCCCCTGCCATGGCCTAATCGGGACAACAGCAAAAGCATTTAAAGAAGTATGCCTTCAGGTGTGCCCGCCTGAGGGCCTCACCAGAGGGCCCTTTGGCATGGCCTTTAGATGGGGACAATACCGTTTGCCAAACTTAGTCCTTATAAAATAGCACCATCCAAACAAAAGAGCCACGACAAATAAGCATGTGACTAAAGCATGAGGAAACAGCACCGAACAATACAGACACAGATAGACTGAACTCTACTGAATCGTAAGCTCTCATGCACATTGCTTACCCACACAGAAACAACCACTTAAGCCCTCTGCCACATTAATGTAGGCTTACACATAAGTACATACCGCTCTCAACCGTCCCTAAGCACCACTTTGCATGTAACTTTCACCTCAGTGGCTGACTCTTTATCAAGCATAAAGCAAAGAAAACTTACACAATGAACTAAAATCTATTCACCTTAATCCTCCTCGCACTCTCTACTCTTCAAACCCAAATACATAAATGCTGGAGAAACCACTATACTCACATCAGCTCAACTGATCCCAATCATACATACAAACCAATATCAACATAACAGATCATGAAGAATCTATGCAGAAGCAGTCCCATCCAAGACTCAACAACATACCCCACTCAAATGTGCACTATTCAATGCTGGATTAATCTGAAACAAATTCCACACAATAATGGATTACATACAAAACCAGAATATAGATGTGTATCACCGAAACATGGCTCTCCGACTCAGACAATGCTATTATAAACCCAATTACATCTCAACAATACACAATACATAACTCCACAAGACATTCATGAAGAGGTGGAGGAGTTCTAATCATAGCAGAGGCACATCTAAACCTCACTAAAACCTCCTCCTTTTACTCAAAAGGAAGCAACATAATAACAATTTCAAATAGGCACCTAGCATTATGCCTCATATACAGAGCCCCAAGTTCTGACGAAGAACTCTCAACCATCCTAGAGCTAGTGTGATCCCACACTACACAGAACAAACCTCTCCTCATCCTAGAAGACCCTAATCTCCCATCGCTGCCACAGCAACCACCACATAGTCACCGTCTCCATTAATGCACCCGTAACGGAAAGAACACTGTGGGCAAGTCACTTAACCCTCCATTGCTCAGAAAAATCCAAGTTATCAATGTCCCTGTTTAATGTACATTACCAAGTTTAAGTTACAATGTAAACCGCTTTGATTGAAATAATAAAGCGGTATAAAAAAAACTGTTAAATAAAATAAATAAACACCAGAGACACTCCTGAAGGAAAGAAGGAGATTTCAGACCTTCAACAAGGAAAAATTCCTAGCGCAAGTACTACCAGAGTTTGAGCAAACTACAACAGACCTTGACTCCATCCATCATCATCAGCTAGAAAAAAGCACTCCACAATGCATCAATAGCACCAACCAAACCATTCCAAGACAAAAGAAGAAAACGTAACGCTCCATGGTTCTCAAGTGACATCAACAAACAGAAGAAAGAACTAAGGAAACTGGAGAGACTATGGCATCGATCCAAAGACCAACACCATCTCACAAAATACAACGAAACGCAAGCCATATACCTTGAACCCATATATTCATCCAAGTTCTACACCCTGTTCTATGTAAAGTTGGTTTTGTTGACATGTTTTCTGTAAATCACCCTCAATTAATGATAGGGTGGTATAAAAAACCTGTTAAATAAATGAAAATAAATAAATACATTCATTTATTTTGTGGTACCCAAGAAAGAGTTCCTATCATCCTATTTTCGATCTCAAGTATTTCAACAGGTCACTGCGGTTACTGCTGTTTTGTATGGAAACATTTTGATCCGTAATAATGGCTGTCTGAAGCAGAGAATTTGTGACAGCGTTGTATCTTACAGAAGCCTCTCTCTATGTCTATGCCTGTATCATCAGTGTTATTTAAGGATTCCGGGCCCCATGGGACCCTTTCGGTTTCAGACCCTTCCGTTTGGCCTTGCAGTGGCTCCTCGGACCTTCACGAAGATTATGGTAGTTGTGGCAGCAGCTCTGTGGAGCGAGTGAGTGAGTGCACCCCTATCTGGATGACTGGTTGATTTGAGTGAAGTCACTAGAGATAAGCATGTCAGCAATGCAGTGAGTCCTCACCACCCTAAAGAACTTTGGCTGGGTAGTCAACACGGCCAAAAATCACCTCATGCTCTCTCAAGATCTCATATATGTGGGGAGGCATGGTTCGACACCAGCCAGAGCTTGGTTTTTCTGCTGGAAGAATGGATTCTGAAGCTGCAGACACAGATTCAACTTTTCTGGTGCCAGCAGATCCAGTTAGCGTGGTCTTATTTCCAATTTTGGGGTCCATGGCAGCAATGTTGGATCTCATTCCCTGTGCCAGGGCGCACAGGCTGTCCACTGCAGAGGTCCCTGCTGTCACATTAGTTTCCTCAACAGCATTCACTCTCAAGGAAACTACTATGCTCAGTGGAGGTCCGCAGCAGCCTAACCTGGTGGTTGGATTCCTCCAGACTATTGAAGGGAATGCCACTGGAGTCACTGGACTTGCCAATGGTGACAGCAGACACCAGCCTCTCTGGATGTGGAGCGCATTGTTTGTCACAGGTCATGCAGGGACGGTGGTCTGCAGAACAGAGTGGTCGATCAGTCATCTGGAAATGTGTACCGTCTGGCTAGTGCTCAAAGCCTTTCTACTGATAGTACATCACAAGGCCGTGCAAGTCTTTTCAGACAATACCACCATTGTAGCATACATCAAGCATCAAAGGGGCACAGGAAACATGCTGTTGGTAAAGAATATCTCTCTGCTACTTCAGTGGGCAAAGGCGAATCTTCTAGGATTGTCTGCAGCCCACATTATAGGGATACAGAACGTGTGAAAACAGACTTTCTCAGCTGTCATCAGTTGTATCCTGAGGAATGGACCCTGGGCAGTTGGTCTTTCTCAGTCTGGCTTGGTGATGAGGGATTGCTGGGTAATGGACCTGAAAGTGTCTGCCACCAATGCCAAAGTATCCCAGTTCTTCAGCCACTATCGGGGAAGGATGTTCAAGGGACTCGATGTGTTAGCATTTCCACTATGGCCTCTAATAGGTCGTTTACTCCAGCGCACTGGAGGCTAGTGGTGTTGATTGTTCCCAGTTGGCCTCAGAGACCATGGTATGCTGACCTCATTCAACTGGTAGTGGTTGCCAGCAAGACCCGATCTGTTATCATAGGGTCCATTCCTGACACTTAAGAGGGTGCACCTGAGGAAACAGTTATTTGGTGCAGGTCATTGCCATGCTGTTTCTCACTCATAAGTGTTTCACCTCTGGGTTTGGCAAGTCATCAAGACTTGAGACCATTGTGGGCCACTATTCCAAATGTCATAGCTTTTTTTACAGGCTGTTGTGTAGAAGGGCCTAGCCTTGAATTCCCTCCAGGTGCAGGTCACTGCTCTCGCTTGTTATCGGGGTTGCATTCAGGGCCTCTCTTTGACGTGTCATCCTGATGTCCTGCACCGAAGACAGTGTTGCTGGTGGCCATTTGCTGAGCTCGGAGGATCTCGGAACTGCAGGCGTTATCCCATAAGGAGCCCTTTTTTATCCTCTCCAAAGAAACGGTTGTGTTGCACACGGTGCCTTCCTTCTTGCCCAAGGGAGTGTCGGCATTCCACATGAATCAGGCTGTGCTTCTGCCAAGGTTTCCAGATATGGAGGATCTGCAGCTCCATCTTTTGGATGTGTGCAGAGTGCTCTATCATCTGAAAAGGACGGAATCGGTTTGCAAGATGGACCGTCTTTTTATCCTTTTATGGGGACCCTTGTAAGGGTGAGGTGGCCTCAAAGGCTTCCATTGCAAGATGGCTAAAGGAGGCACCATTGGGATTGCATGCCCATTCCACTAGAGCTCAGGCAGCGGTGTGGGTGGTCTTGTACCGCCTTCAGATATCTGCAAAGCTGCTACTTGGTCTTCGTTGCATACCTTTGTCTGGCACTGTCGGTTAGATCTTCAAGCATGTGCTGATGCATGGTTCGGTGCACGGGTGTTGCAGGCTGGACTTGCCGGTCTTGCCCAAGTCCGAGTACTGCTCTGGTATATCCCAGGAATCTGGACTGGACTGGAGATATGCTATGGAAGGTGAAATTAGGCCTCCCCCTATGCTTTGTAGCATTGTACAAATGATAAGTAATAGTAGTAGTCTTCCTCCTCCTCCCTGTATTTCTTTTTCCATGGAAGCCCTTAGTTGCTGCAAGATGCTGTCATTCACATCCTTCTTTACTTTGATTTGTGAAATTAGTGATCTTAAATTTGCATCTGTTGCTTTTTGCAGTGTTTCTTCTGGCATTTTTCCTCTTTTTTCCAGTTTTTGGTACATTTTCTTTGTATACCCTCTAGATTTAAATTAGGGTTTGTAGCATAAAAATAGCAGTACATTATCTCCTCTTATCTGCAGAAGCCCGCTTAAAAAGTAATTAGGCTTACCTGCTAATTAGTGTTCCTGAAGGAATTCCAGTCCAGTCCCTTTCCTCTGGGTTGTGCTCCCCTTCCAGCAGCTTGGAGACTGAGCCCATCATCATTTGATGACCCTCTGGTAGATGATAAAGGGGTTAAAGGAGCACTAAGAGGCGACAAGGCGATAGCGGAGAGACTGAATGAATTCTTTGCTTCGGTCTTTACTGAGGAAGATGTAGGGATGTTACCCACGACTGAAGTGGTATTTAAAGGTGTGGAAGAATTGAAGGAAATATCGATACATCGGGAAGATGTCTTACAACTATTAGATAAACTGAAGAGTAGCAAATCACCTGGGCCGGATGGTATACATCCAAGGGTGTTGAAAGAACTGAAATTTGAGATTGCAGACCTGCTATCAGTAATCTGTGAACTATCATTAAAATCATCTCTAATACCTGAGGATTGGAGGATCGCCAATGTAACACCAATTTTTAAAAAGGGTTCGAGGGGTGATCCGGGAAACTACAGACCGGTGAGCCTGACATCAGTACCGGGAAAAATGGTAGAAACCATCATAAAGAATAAAATTACTCAGCATATAGATAGTCATGACCTAATGGGAGACAGCCAACATGGCTTTAGACAAGGAAGATCTTGTCTTACTAATCTGTTATGTTTTTTTGAAGGAGTGAATAAACAGGTGGACAAAGGTGAGTCGGTTGATATTGTGTATCTGGACTTTCAGAAAGCCTTTGACAAGGTCCCTCATGAGAGACTTTTGGCAAAACTAAAGAGTCATGGGATAGGAGGCAGTGTACTACTGTGGATCAGGAACTGGTTAAAAGATAGAAAGCAGAGGGTAGGGCTAAATGGCCAATTTTCCCAATGGAGAAAGGTGAATAGTGGTGTACCCCAGGGATCTGTGCTGGGTCCGCTGCTTTTTGACATATTCATAAATGACCTGGAAAGTGGAATAACGAGTGAGGTTATCAAATTTGCTGATGACACAAAACTATTTAAAGTTGTTAAAACCCAGGAGGATTGTGGAAAATTGCAAGAGGATCTTGATAAATTGGAAGACTGGGCATCAAAATGGCAGATGAAATTTAATGTGGAGAAGTGCAAGGTTATGCACCTAGGGAAGAACAACCCAAACTATGGTTACACGATGCAAGGTTCCACATTAGGAACCACCACCCAAGAAAAAGATTTAGGCGTCCTTGTGGATACCATGTTAAAACCCTCGGCCCAGTGTGCAGCGGCGGCCAAGAGAGCAAATAGAATGCTAGGTATGATAAGGAAAGGAATGGAAAATAAAACAAAAGATATTATAATGCCTCTATATCGTTCCATGGTGAGACCGCACCTTGAATATTGTGTGCAATTCTGGTCGCCATATCTTAAAAAGGATATAGCGATTTTAGAAAAGGTTCAGAGAAGAGCCACCAAAATGGTAAAGGGGATGGAAGGCTACTCCTATGAAGAAAGGCTAAAAAGGTTGGGGCTCTTTAACCTGGAAAAGAGACGGCTGAGGGGAGATATGATAGAAGTCTATAAATTAATGAACGGAGTGGAACGGGTAAACGTAGATCGATTGTTTACCTTATCAGAATATAGAAAGACTAGGGGACATGCAATGAAGCTACAGGGTAAACTATTTAAGACTAATAAAAGAAAATATTTTTTCACTCAACGTGTAATCAAACTCTGGAATTTGTTACCGGAGGATGTAGTAAAGGCTGTTAGTGTAGCTGGGTTTAAAAAAGGTTTGGACAAGTTCCTGGAGGAAAGGTCCATAAACCATTATTAAGAAGGGACCCAGGATATCAATGCTTGAACCAATACAAGCATTGTGGAACCTGTGTCCCTTGGGGAAACTGCTAGGTACGTATGACCTAGATTGGCCACTGTTGGAAACAGAATACTGGGCTTGATGGACCTTGGTCTGACCCAGTATGGCATATCTTATGTTCTTATGTTCTTATGGTATAAATACCACTGGCACCACCCACCAGCTCCAGTATTCTATTGAAAAAAGCAGACTTAAACAGAGAGACAATTAATAACATTATACACTATCTTTAAAATTAACTCCAAAACTCTAAAATATCCCCTCCTGCCTCCCCCAAAGGAACTTCGCACCCCCTCCCCCCCCCCCCCCGGAAGAGGACGAGGCTTACCTGATACCGCACCTGCCCTTACCAAACCAAACAGCAGGGCACCTTGCTGGGCCACACCGCCTCGCCACCGAGGAGCATCCGGACATCTTCTCTTCTTCCCTATCAACAGCTTCGGGCTGGCAATATGTTTACTGAAACTTAACACTGAAAACCGGGCGGGATCAGGGACTGAACTGGAGTTCCTTCAGGAACACTAATTAGCAGGTAAGGCCTAATTACTTTTTTCCTTAGTGTCCCTTCAGTCCAGTCCCTTTGCTCTGGGATGTAACAGAGCAGTTCAAGCCTGAGAGGGGCCTGCAAGACTGAACCAAAGCACTGCTCTCCCAAACCCAGCATCCGCTCCTGCCTGAACATCCAACTGGTAATGCTTGGCAAAAGTATGTAAAGATGACCAAGTTGCCGCTCTACAAATTTTCAGCAGTGGAATAAAACTATACTCAGCCCACGAGGCTGCCTGGGCTCGGGTCGAATGCGCACGGAACCCTTCCAGAACCCGCTTTCCTCTCAGGATGTAAGCAGACGCAATGGCCTCCCTGATCCACCTAGAAATGGACGCCTTGGCCGCTGCTTCATCTTTATGCGGTCCACCAAACAAAAACAAACAAGCGCTCTGACTTCTGAAACGCCGCCGTGCGACTAAGGTAGGACTTCAGCAATCTGCGCAATCCAGGCGGCGTAACCGCGCATCGTCCGCCTCCAGCTCCCCTTTTTGAAAGGAAGGGAGAGAAACGGACTGATTCACATGGCGAAATCACCTTGGGCAAAAAGGAAGGTACCGTTCGCAAGACCACCTTAAAAAAAGAAATGAAAGACGGATGACATAAAAGAGCCTGAAGCTCTGAAATATTCCTAACAGAACAGATAGCCCACAAGAAAAACTGTCTTGAGAGTCAAGTCTTTCAAGGAAGCCTTCCTCACTGGCTCGTAAGGTTCCCCAGCTAAAACATTCAACACCAAATTGAGATCCCAAGGAGGGACCAACGACCATTGCTGAGGCCGCAGGCGCTGCACCGCCCACAGGAACCTACCTTTGTCTGCATGCTTTCCTAACGCCTTCCCATGAACGTTGCCCCTGTAACAGGAAATAGCCACCAACTGCACTCGAAAGGCCCTTCTAGAAACCTGCCTGTAAAAACTCCAAAACCTCCGGCACCGAGACCGTGAGGGGTCTCTTCTTTTGGACTGCACACCAGCCCTCAAAAATGCACCAATCCTCACATAAGAGGCAGATTGAGCACTTGCGAGCACTCAGCAAGATCGTGATCAGCGCTCCCGAATATCCTCGCTTACGGAGCCTTGCCCTTTCAATAGCCAGGCCGTAAGCGAGAATCGATCCACTTGAGGCATCCGCACAGGCCCCTGAGCCAGGAGATCGTCTCTACACGGGAGATGCCACGGATGATCGGCCAGCAACCTTACGAGGTCGGCATACCACGACAGCCTCGGCCAGTCTGGGGCTATGAGAATCTCGAACCCTTGGTGTGCCTCTACTCGCTGCAGGACCCTTCCTATGAGAGCCCAATGTGGAAACACATACAGGAGCTCTCCATGGGCCATTTCTGAACCAGAGTATCCAGGCCCTCCAACATCCTTTCCTTTCTCCGGCTGAAGAACTGGCTCGCCTTGGCCGACTCCCACCAAGTCATGAGGTCCATGACCGGAGCCCCCCAATGGTCTAACACCTGTTTGTACACTTCCTGACAAAACTCCCACTCGCCGTGATCTACTTTGTACCTGCTCAGATAGTCTGCTGTGACGTTTTCTACCCCAGCCACATGTTGCGCCAACAAGGACGTTAGATGGGCTTCGGCCCACTGCAACAGGCTCTCCGCTTCCTCCTCCAATAGGGGACTGCTCGTGCCGCCCTGCCGATTCATATAGGCCACTGTGCTCACATTGTCGGACAGCACCCGGACCGCCCTCTGGGAGACCCAATGTTTGAATGCTTTGAGAGCTAAAGCTACCACCCGCAGCTCCAATCTATTGATGGACCACTGGGCTTCCATCGCATTCCAGAGGCCCTGAGCGAAACGGCCTTCACAGTGAGCCCCCAACCAGTCAGACTGGCGTCCGTCATCAACTGCAGCCACTGCGGAGGCTCGAGCGGCATTCCGCGCTCCAAATTCCCTGGGCAGAGCCACCACTGCAAAGACCGTTTGGCTGCTGAGGGGCAGGGGAGCACCACGGACAAGGGTTGATGCTGATGGGACCATCGACGGAGCAGAGCCCGCTGAAGTGGCCGCATGTGAGCTCTGGCCCACAGCACCAACTCGATCATTGCCGCTATAGTCCCCAAAACCTGTAAATAATGCCAGGCCGAAGGCGCCGGCAAGGGAAGAAACTGCTGCATCAGGTGCCTCAGATCCCTTGCTCTCTGAACCGGCAAGAACACCCTGCCCCTGCCGGTGTTGAACCTTGCCCCAAGATATCTGATTTCCTGAGCGGGAACCAAGCTACTCTTTGCCAGATTGATAACCCTCCCGAGCTCCCCTAGGAGCCCAACCATCTGGTCGTCGCCTTCTGACTCTCTGCCTTGGACTACGCCCGGATCAGTCAGTTGTCGAGGTACGGGTGGACCAAAATCCCTTCTTTGCGAAGCACCGCGGTGCTTTGCTTCAATAAAGGCTAGCACACCTGGTAATAAAGACAAGGAGTTTATTTATAAACAAAGCAAGGATAACTTGAAATTCACTTATTTAACTTATTTACTTATATTTATTTAGAAAGGCAAGTCATTCACTTATTTACCTATGATTAGTTAGAAAAGATAACTAGAAAGCAAGTAATTACAGGAGAATAATACATCACCGATAGAGTTCTGAACTTCATCTCATGTCACACTTCGACTAAATGGATCCCTGATCCTGCCAGACAAGAGAGACTTCTCAATCGAGAGATTTTCCAGGCAATGCGTCCGCTCCATCTATTTATTTATTTAGACAGTTTTGTATACCACCTTATCCTTCAGTCAAAGTGGTCACAACATTATTGGGGGATACATTTAACACGAGGGGATTTAAGACACATACACTAATACTTACAGGGAACATGGGCAATGGAGGGTTAAGTGGCTTGACCAAGACCACAAGGAGCACCTGTGGGACTAGAAACCCCAGCTCCATGGAAGAGATCCCTGTGTTCCTCTCCTCTGGCTGAGAAAGGTACCCTCTGTATCCTGTTGCAAAGACAACCAGTTCCATCAGTTGACATACACATAGTATAGGGTCAGTTATCCTTTAAACACAATCAAGACGCTGGCCAGACGTCTGAGAATGCTCAAGGGATACCCCCCCCCCCCCCATGGATTTAGAAGCTCAAAACTCTACAATTACAATTGAGGAATTATTCTACATTTGCTAGGTGAATTGTTCTCCTTAATTGCTCTGTATTGAGTCAGGGAGTTATGCGTCTTGTTCCGCCTCCATTTTCTCCCCAGTCTTCGGAGATTGCGCTTTGCAACCCTGATATCTCTTGAGTACAAGGGGGCGTTGGACCTTCTGCTTGTTTTGTGTTTCTGTTCTGGTATGAGCGCAATTCTATAACATCCATGTCTGGCTGGCAGAAACATATAAATTGAAAATGGGCATGTTATAAACCAGATTCTGAAACAGCGGGTATATACAGGGCCGCAGTTCCAGAATCAGGGAGATGCACGAACAGCCCGCCTCGGAAAATGCAGGCCCTCGCTGTTATAATGGGACACAGGTATACACAGCAACAGCCTGGACGTTCCCGTGCTCACCCTATTTTGAAAAGATGCTTCCCGTCTCTATGTGGCACGCCTCCACTGGCAAAACGTACATCTCCAAAGCTGATTCTCACACTGACAGTGTTGTGCTCATGCAAACATAACATTAATACTAATGAAACAGATACGTTCTTGCAAATCAGACCATATATACTAGTCTGTTGCATGCCCAGAACACTACAAGGTTATCTAAGCGCACCAAAACTATTGTAAAAGCCAGTGGAAAATGAGATATTAGTTATTCTTACAGTGGTCATCGCTGAAAACCGTATTTGCAATGCTAAGACTGGGCCAAAAAATCCTGAAATGGGTCTGTACAGCTCCATATCCAAACATATCCCTGTCATTCATAGGAAACCATCAGAATGAGAAGATGCAACAGTGCAAACATCAGAAATACATGCCCAAAAGCACCATCCTCTGCCCTGACGAATGTGCACAGTGTTAGAGACCTCTGCTGGTGAGTTTGGATATGTATTAGTGCTGTTTGGGCTGCAGCATGCCCCCATTCTGAGGATCCCCCACCATTGACAGGGACATGTCCTGCTATGTTGATGCAGGGCAGCTTTTCTGAATTTACTGCCCATTCACACTGGCACCTACTTGGATCAACTATCAATAAAGAAGCAACAAGCAGTCAAGACGACGCATTGCTCTTGGCAGAATGGCTATGAAAGACCTAGATAAGATCCTCAAGAGCAGAGATGTCTCTCTCCTTACAAAGATTCGACTTGTTCAAGCCATGGTATTTTCAATAACATCATATGGATGTGAAAGCTGGACAGTGAAAAAGATAGACAGGAAGAAAATTGATGTCTTTGAATTATGGTGCTGGCGGTGAATACTGTGTATACCATGGCCGCCTGAAGAACAAACCAGTCGGTACTAGAGGAGATCAAACC
This sequence comes from Ichthyophis bannanicus, assembly GCA_033557465.1. Lineage (NCBI taxonomy): Eukaryota > Metazoa > Chordata > Amphibia > Gymnophiona > Ichthyophiidae > Ichthyophis > Ichthyophis bannanicus. The sequence continues at coordinate 17,164,363 of CM066033.1, forward strand.
TAAGCTTTCTTTAGAAGCTCAGATGACAAGACTTCGACTTTCATACTTTGGACACATCATGCGAAGAGAAAGATCATTAGAGAAAGACATCATGCTTGGCAAGATAGAAGGTCAACGCAAAAGAGGAAGGCCAGCAATGAGATGGATCGCTACAATAACAGCAGCTACGGGTACCAGTCTGTCAACAATGAGCCGCCTGACTCAAGACCGAACACAATTTAGGATAGCTATCCAGAGGGTCACCATGAGTCAACTCCGACTCGACGGCACTTAACAACAACAACAAGCTAACCTACTTCAGTAGCTCAAAAGAGGTCACAACTACTAGAAGGAAAAGAATGTCACACCGCAATGGCAGCAACAATTTAGGGGAGAAAAAGCTTCAGAATTTTATCACTTCCCACTATGCGGCAACAAAGAGCTGTAGGGCAGATCAAAAGCTCAGCATCATATTCATTAAACTACTCCCCCTTTTTTATTGTAATTTTTATATTTTAATAATTCAATAAATAGAATGATGCCAGGAAGATACCCATCACTCACATCGAAACATTTCACAATCAGTCTCACAATCAATACTTCAAAACCATAAACCATTACCAGACAACCGTATCCAACAGTTAAACCCTTAACTTAATACCAGACTTCACACCTACAACACACTTATATCCCACAATTTATATGAGGGTTGCTTAGAAAGTAATGCCCCACATGTTTTTTCTCAGTCCAGAATGAAGATAGAGGTGTGAAATTGAAAGGAAATTTGAACTTCAAAGGACACGTGTGTAATTTTACAGTCGTCCATCAAATAGCGAGGCAGTAGTGATTCTTCAAATGGCGTCTCTGAGTGACACACGGTACAAACAACGAGCTGTAATTGAATTCTTGGTGGAGGAGAAAGAAAGTGTGAGAAACATTCACAAACGATTGTGTGCTGTGTATGGAAGTTCTGCAATAGATAGGAGCACCGTTGGACGATGGGTGAAGAGAGTAAAGGCTTCAGGAAGTGGTAAAATGGAACTGGAAGATCGGCCACGGTCTGTGCGTCCTGCCTCAGCCACCAGTCCAGACAAGTTGCAGCGTGCTCATGACATTATTCGTGCGGATCGGCGCATCACGAGTCGGGAATTGTCCGTACAGCTTTTCATCAGTAGAGGTAGTGCAATGGCAATTATTGACTCTTTGGGATATTCAAAGGTATGTGCAAGATGGGTTCTGCAAAGTCTCACAACCGAACACAAACGCCAAAGGAAAGACATCTGCTCTGATTTGTTGGAGCATTTTGAAGCTGAGGGGGAGGCCTTTTTGTCCCGGATTGTCACTGGTGACAAAACCTGGGCTCACCACTATGAACCAGAGACTAAAAGGTAGTCCATTCCATACACAGCACACAACCGTTTGTGAATGTTTCTCGCACTTTGTTTCTCCTCCACCAAGAATTCAATTATAGCTCGTTGTTTGTACCGTGTGTCACTCACAGACGCCATTTGAAGTATCACTACCACCTCGCTATTTGTCGGACGACTGTAAAATTACACACATGTGTCCTTTGAAGTTCCAAGTTACTACCCTTTCAAATTCACACCTCTATCTTCATTCTGGAATGAGAAAAAACTGGACAGGGGTCTAATACTGGGGTAGAGGCATTGAGTTTTTTTATTGTGGTAGTAATGTTATCTAGGGATGGCAGATCAAACGTTTCCCATGTTACAACAGGGGTGATATTGTGGGATGATTGGTCAGTGTGTTGAGTTGTTATAGGTTGTATTGAGGGGAATTTTGAGCAGAGGTGATCAGCAGTGGTCTGTGGGGATATTTTATCTTCGACCGCATAGTTGTTTGGGTGATTTAGCTATTGAAAATAACTCTCGGGGTTTATTTAAGGAGCACATGATGACGTTCTCATTGTATTCTCTTTTACGTTTTAGAGTTTCAGACTGGTGACCTGGAGTTTTTTGAAGTAAGAGGTGTAGGTAGAGGGTTCTCTAGAACAATTGTGCTCCAAATGTCTAAGGTCGTGTAATGATTTGGAAAACCAGGGGGCTCGTTTGCGGTGGGTGTTATAGGATGGCTTTGGGGGAGCTTGGGCTACAGAGGCAAGAATTTTGCTCCAGCCTTCAATTTGGGAGGATAGGTTTGGATGATTATTACCGAGAAGGTCCAAGTGTGGAGTGACTTGTTTGAGGACACGGTTAATATCAAATGGCTTGAATTTGCAGGGCATCTGGGTTTGTGTAGAAGGTTGTGTTAGGGTCTGGATGGGATAGCGAATAGGATCAGGGAATGATCAGACCAGGGAACTGGGAGAATGGAGTGTGTGGGTTGACTGTGGAGTGTGATGGACTGAGGCATGACGATAAGGTCAAGGGTATTACCTTTGCAGTGGGTTGGAGTATTTAGGATCCGAGTGAAATGTAGTGCATCCATAGGGTCTAGAAAGAATGAGGCCTTTTACTGAGCAAATGAGTGGATGAGTGGAAGTTTGGGTGTTACAGGCTGATTCTAGGATTGTAGAGAGGTCTTGAGCCTATGATTTTGGTGCTCGGTATACTAGGCACAGCGAGATTGCATTGTTAGAGATTCTGAGGGTATCCATACCAGTGGAAGAGGCAGTTTCAATGGTGATTAAGTTTAGATCTCTTTTAGAGATTATACAAACATCTCCACATCTGTTAAAGGTACGGTTGCAGGTATGTATAGAATGGGTAGGGGAACATAGTTGATTCATGAGTACTGAGTCTGTGCCCTGGAACAATGTTTTATTGAGGCAAAGGATATCTATCTAAGTTGTAATCGGATATTAGGTCAGTAAGTAGGGGATCTTAGTCTTGGATGAACGGGCATTGATTAAGGCACAATTGAGGGAGGGGAGGTTAGGTTTCAGTGTAGGAGTGTATGTTACAGTAGAGATGGTGTTAATTCTGGTTAATCTACATTGCTGGGGGGTATGGTGTATGTAAAAGTGAGGAGGTTGTTTAGAGGTAGGCAGAGGTCTATAGGAGTGAATTATTGGGATATGAAAGTTATGATTCACTTCGAAAGCATTGGCTAGGAAGGTTGAGATTAGGAGTAAGAATAGTAGGTGCGTGCCGAGGATTAGGAGCCAAGACTGAGAGGTGGCCATGTTGGAGTGGGTGAGATGGGTGTTGTTTTGCTAATGAGAGTAGTATGGACAGAGAGTATGGCAAGAAGGAGCTGAGGAAAAATAACAACAGACTGTCAGTACAGTACAGCAGTAAGATTGGTACTTGAATTGATACAGTTAAAACACAGTATTCATTTAAAGCAGTTGTCTAGTCTGAAGATGTTTGCTAGAAATCGTTGAGGCATAAATTAAACAGCGGTGAAGTTGGTTTTATAAATTGGTACTTAAATCAAGGAATAATAGCGGTGAAATCAGTTATATAAGTTGGTGCTTAAATCAATACAGTTGGATTACAATGTTGAGTTAATGCTGGGATATTGAGAGGGATCATTGAGGCATATATTCCCTGACCCCGCTTTTTTAAAGAGGTCGGTGGAGCCGTCGATAGGGCTAGAGTCAATGGGTAGGAGAACCTAGATTTTCCCGCTGCAGGACTTTTCTCAGCTCAGGTAAGCAGCACGATTTGGAGGCAATGTGTTCTTCGGTGGCAGTAGCGTTTGCTTGGATGGGAGTCCGGTGAGTCCGTGCAGGGTTGGGGGCTGAAAGTTGAGGCAATCGGATAGATATCAGGTTGTCTGTTCCATCTGCATTATGAAAAAAGCCACTGGATGCTTGATGATGTCAGAATAAATCATGGTGAGTGAATAGTATCACCAGGAGAAGGTGGAGTGTATCAAGCCTAAGTGCCCCACCTAAGGGCCATGCCAAAAGGCCCTCTGGCGAGACCCTCAGGCACGGGCCAGCCAGGCGCGGGCACACCTGGGTGAGCAGCTAAATTTAAAAGCTAAAGCTCTTCCCCGATTTGGCCTTGGAGGGGGGGGGAGCTGGAGGGGCAAGCAGCTCCCGCTTTTACCCCCGATGCCTGATCGAGTTCAGCTGGATGGCTGGAGGAAGAGATCTTTGCCCCGGTGAGCAGCTGAATTTAAAAGCTAAAGCTCTGCCCCGAGGAAGAGGTAATAAAGTAAAGTTCAGAAAGGCATAACAAAAGCACAGCTGATCTACTTATCTTAACAGCAGTTCAATAGAGAATTTCACATCCAGTCATCTATATGGGACACGTTGAAGATCAGAGCAGAAAATCATCTACGTCCTGGCGTTATTCCATGTTGCCGCTAGTAAAGTGTGGGTGTCCGCGGAAAGAACTCAGGATGTACATGGGCCTTTCCTGAATGCGCTTTATACATCACTGCAGCTTGCCACGCCCCCATTCCGCCCCCTCCTGCATACATTCAGAAAGACCCTTTTTAATGTTGTGTACGTGCAGGGCCACGTGGTTTCAGAATACAGTTCTAGACATTTTCATGAGAAAAACGTCTATCCCACACGTCCCAAGGGCTTATTTGTGTTCTAGAATGACCTCTTAAATGAATTATTTTAAATCTAATTATAAAAGGGAATTTGTTTTTTCTGCCTCTCCATACCTTTTGTATTCTTTACCACCATTCCATGTTATCAATGTCCCTGTTTAATGTACATTACCAAATATAGTTATAATGTAAACAGCTTTGACTGAAATGGTAACGCAATAAAAAAAAACCCTGTTAAATAAATAAATGCATTATTTTTTTCAAATTGTAAACCATTTTGAATGACATGTCACAGAAATGCTATAAACATTTTTTTTTTTTTTTTTTTTGTAATATCATTTTTATTGGTTTCACACAACTTACCAAATTTACCAAATAACAGACAGTGGAGCAAGCCAACACAGGGCCAACAAAGAACAAACTATGTAACTGTCTAAAATAGAGATACATTAGAGTCGAGATAACAAAAGCCAGAGTCGCTGACAATGTCCATTTGCCTACCTACCCAGCCCAATCAGGGATCCCAGCCGCCAGTTACCCAAGCAACCGGCTGCCAACCATGGATCCAGGGTACATCCCAGGGAGTGCAGGCATAAAGTACCAGCCACTTGCTCTTCCATCCCACACTAGAGGAATAACCAACAGACCTTAAATCCCTAAATCCCACACCACCCACCCCTACTCCCACCCTAGCCTCTCCCCCCCCTCCCCCCCCTTCCCCGCTTAGTGCCCCTAACAGCATTACCCCGGGAACCTAATCTCCATCAACTACCCACCTACTACTCAGCCCCTCATTGCTCACGCCCATGTTACTCAGAGCCTGTAATGTTGTCGGTGTTAACAGTAGGCACTAGGGGGGCCCAAATGTTTTGATAGAGGGTCCACCGATTCCCACCAAGGAGGCGTGCTGTCTGACCCTCCATAAGGCGGAGGTCACCCATCAGTCCTTCCCACTCCGAAATCCCCGGGCCCTCCACCGTGAGCCAATGGCGCAGGATACATTGCTTAGCCACTAGAAAACTCCGGTCGCAGAACTTTCTCTGGGCGGTTGTTCCAGGTAACTCCCCACCCCCTACATGAAAAAGACACCAAAGCGGACAAAGAACCACCACCCCATTTACCCAATCGGCCAATTTGGATCGGATGGCTTCCCAAAAGGTTTGGATCACTGGACAAAACCAAAAGCGATGAGAGAGGGTACCCACTGTGCTTTTACAGAGACCACACATCAGAAGATATGAGCCCCATCCGCTGTGCCCCCGCTTCCGCAACATACGCGCGCCACAACAACTTGAACTGGAGCTCGCGATAGCGAACCGCTTCAGAAAGTTCCTTAATACCCGTAAATGCCGCCGCAGCTAACTCAACTGTGAAGTCCACTAGGCCATCATTGTTCCAACGCTCTACCAATTGAGTAAAATCACTCAAAGTACCAGGGCTTATTAAAAGGTCCTGCAACTGCCGCGTAGTAAGCAGTTCTTGACATTGTTCCAATACCAGCCAAAGACTACGCCCTCGAGAAAGTATCAGGGCTCCTCCAGGAGTCCTACTCAGATAATGTCGAACCTGTAAATAATAGTAAAAGGATTCTTTCTGCAGGTGATACGTCTGCGATAAAGCTTGGAAGGAGTCCAGGCAGTCCATATTCGCCATTCGCAACTGTCCGAGGTACTCAATGCCCGCCCGCAACCAATTTTGGCTCCCCCGCCCAGTAGACCCTGGGGTAAACAGCCCATTGCCCCGCAAAGGGAGGCAGTCCGTGGTTCTCCACGGACATCCCCTAGTACGACAGAGGTATTGCCAGACTATTCGCAACATCCGCAAGTAAGGGGACATCCGCCATGCCATTGGGAGGGCCATACTTCCACAATGGAGCAGGTAAGCCCTATGCCACTTACCGGAAAATTGTTCGATTAAACCGAGCGGAATTCGTTCAGCATTCCCCAGAACCACGTCACTCAGGCGACGCGTACCATAGACCAGATTATAAGAACGCAGAGGGGTCAGCGCCAGTCCCCCCTCAGCTACCGGCCTCATTAGCCGGTCTAACGCTATGCGGGCCCGGCGAGAACGCCACAGAAAATGACCCAGGTGCCTATGAAGGTCCCTTAGATCCCGTCGGGCCAACCAGAGTGGAAGATTACGTAACAAATATAGCCAGCGGGGCCACTCCACCATCCACACTAACGCCACCCGGCCCATCAAAGAGAGAGGTAAATCCTCCCACCTCCGCAACCGTGCAACAGTCGAGCGAAGTAGCGGCTGCACATTGACCTCATACAGAGAGCGAAGGCGAGCTGGGATCTGAATGCCCAGATACCGAATGTGATCAACTGCCCAACTGAGGGGGAAAGTACCCTGCCAGCCACCTCGAGTTTGGTCCTCCACATCAAGTACCATGGATTTGGTGCGATTAATACGTAATCCAGAAAAGCCCCCAAAATGTTCAATCAGCTGAAGTGCCGCTGGCAGGGAAGCCTGGGGCTTGGTCAAACATAGCAGAATGTCATCCGCGAACGCACTTACTTTGATGCCCCCTCCCCTCCATGCCACCCCCGCAATCTGCGGAGAAGCTAGTAAAGAGAGGAGAAGAGGCTCCAATTGCAGCACATATAGCAACGGAGATAGCGGGCACCCCTGCCGGGTGCCACGCTGAAGGAAAAACGGCTGGGAGCAGGTCCCCCCGACATCCACAATCGCCCGAGGGGCTGCATACAACGCTTGTATCCCATGTAAGAAACGGCCCTGCAAGCCAAAACCTCGCAACGCCGCAAACATATAGGACCATGACACTCTGTCAAAAGCTTTTTCGGAATCGAGACTGACCAGGAGCAAAGGGTCTTGAGTACACCCAGTCTGCTCCATCCCCAGCAGCACCTTGGTAATATTAATCGAGGCCTCCCTACCTTTAACAAAGCCGGCCTGGTGCGGACCCACCAAGTCTGGAAGAAATAATTGAAGACGGGCAGCCAATATCGACGCAAATAGTTTTTGGTCCACGTTGATCAAAGAAATAGGGCGATAAGAGGCCGGATCCTGAGGATCTTTGCCCTGTTTCGGTATTAACGTTATACGGGCCGTCCCCATCTCTCTCGGAAACTCACCGGATTTCGTCACCTCGCCATACACGGCCCCCAACGTGGGAACCACCGCCCGCTCCAGCATTTTGTACGCCTCATAGGTGAAGCCATCGGGACCGGGAGCCTTGTGCGATTTGCCGGCCTTGATCGCCCTCTGGATTTCCTCCCCCTGGATGTCCCGATTCAACACTTCCAGGGCTTCCGCCCCCAACTGCGGTAAGGCGACATGCCCCAGAAAGTCCCTCACGATGGCCTCCGGTGCCTCCTCCGAGGCATACAGCCTTTCATAGAAGGAACGAAACACCTGCGCGATCTCCTCCGCCCTAGTATGGTGTCCCCCGTCCTCGCCGCGAATTACCAGCACCCCCCGAGCCCCATCCGGACCCCGCACCAGTCGAGCCAACAGTTTCCCGGAGCGATCGCCATATCGAAAAAACTGATGACGGTAGTACTGTTGAGTCTGAATGGCTCTTTCCTGCAGCAAATCATTCAGCCTTTTCTGGAGTTCAAGATATTCCGCCAAGGCACCCCGGCGGTGGGGAACCTCCGACTTGGTTAGTTGGAGTTCCCTAGATAACCGAATTACCTCCGCACTAACACGCTTCCGCTCGGCCCCGACATAGGCAATGATATGTCCCCGTAGCACGGCCTTGCCCGCCTCCCAAAAGGTAGCCACCGAATCCACCGTTCCCTCATTAAACTTGACATATTCATCCCAGTGTTTACTCACAAAATCCCGAAAGTCGGGTCGGTTGGCAAGATGACTCGGAAATGACCATTTGACAGTGCCCTGGCATTCCCCGCGCCAAGTCAGGCTCACCATAGCATGATCGGATATCAAAATGGGCCCTATTTCTACTCGCAAGACTTTCCCAAACCAAGATTGCGATACCAGAAAATAATCAATTCTCGACCACGTCTGATGGGCGCGAGAGAGATGTGTGTAGTCTCTGCTGGCCAAGTTATTTATTTATTTATTTATATTTCTTATATACCGCGCTATTATAATCAGTGCGGTTTACATTTGAAACAGAACATACAAGAATGTAAGCAAGTTACATCAAGTTTTTTACATTGAACAGGGAATGTAAAACATGGAGTAAAAACGAGGGAGGAACTATGTACATATTATAAACAAATATAATGCTCTTACGGTAAATAAAAATATGACCTTTGTCTAGAGGGTTGGCTAGATGGTCGAGGAGATCAGTGGGAGAGATAGTGGTTAGCCATTATCTACAGGAAGATGATCTGAGGGACGGGTTAGGCAGGGAGGTGAGGTGGGGGCATTGTAAATGTCGGGAATGCTGTCAGGGTAATATTGTAGGAACAGGTGATGTTTGAGGGCTTTACGGAATAGTGCCAAATTTGGGATGGCCCGGATTTCTGCTGGGAGGGCGTTCCATGCCATAGGTGCAGCAATGGAGAAGGCTCTACTTGCTGTTGATTTCTTACATTTTACCAACACTTTTGGGACTTCAAGTTTATTCAACGAAGTAGATCTCCTAGTTCTATTATCTGGTGTGCTGTTGAGGAGATCGCTGATGGGTGTATGAGTAAGATTCTTACATGACTTGAACGTCATGACAAGAACCTTGAATTGGACTCTGGCCCATAGCGGGAGCCAGTGTAGGTTCTTTAGAACTGGCGTTATGTGGTCAGACCTTGAAAGCCCGGACAGTGCCCTTGCAGCTGAGTTCATGGCAAGGCGTAACGGGTTAAGAGTCGATTGTGGGAGTCCCAGTAGGATAATGTTGGCGAAGTCAAGGTGTGGGATGACTAAGGCTTGGAAAATTGAGCGGTAGTCAGGGAAGTCAAGCAGTGGGCGGAGATGGCGTAGTGATCGGATCTTGTGATAGATTGCTTTAGCTGTGTTTGTAACATGTGCTGACATGTCAAGTCGCTGGTCGAGGGTGATGCCCAGGTAGCGAATTGTAGCTTTGGACTTTAGTTCAATGTTATTGACTAGAAGAGAGGGAGGTGGCGTGAACTTCTGGTTCCGTGAGATGAATAGTACATCTGTTTTGCTATGGTTAATGCGGAGATTTTGAGAGAGGAGCCAATCTGCTACAGCCTCAAAACATCTTATAATTGGATTGAAATCTGGTTGATCGATTTTAAATTGAAGGTACATTAAGATGTCGTCTGCATATGCAAGGCATTGGACATTGAAGGAGCGGATTAAGGCGCAAATGGGCTGCATGTATATATTAAACATTAATGCCGAGAGGGAGGAACCCTGGGGTACACCTTGCTTTAGTGAGAATGGTTCGGAGGTTTTGGAACCTGCTCTGACTTGTTGTGATCTGTTACATAAATAGGATTCGCACCATGCTAGCGCTGAGCCTTGCAGACCTTTATCTTTGAGGCGATCTAGAAGTGTTTCATGGTTCACTGAATCAAATGCAGCTGCTATGTCTAAAAAAATGAGGACGAATCCATGGTTGGTATTGTCAGTTCCTGTGATTAGGTTGTTGAAGAGGGTTGTGAGGATGGTGTCCACTCCGTGAGCTTCCCTGAAGCCGTGTTGGGATGGGTCCAGTGGTGCGACTGTATCAACATGGTGTTGGATTTGCCGTTGGACTACCTTCTCCATGATTTTGGCAAGCAGTGGGATGCTCGAGATTGGCCGGAATGACTCAACTTTAGATGGATCAAGTTTACTATTCTTTAGCAGAGGGCGGATTGAAGTGTTTTTTAAGCTTTGAGGGAAGGATCCTGTTATGAATGATTGATTCAAAATTCTGCATATAAATGGACTGAGGTCATGGCGCAATTCTTTAATCCAACTAGCAGGACAGGGATCATTGGGGGCAGTGGTGAGGTTGATAGATGTGATGATATCTGCAATTTCTTGAGCACCCGCCAAGCATCCACCAACTCCCCAAAATCACAGAGATAGCTGACCCCCTTCTTCTTCCAGCTACCCCTCATAGCCGCAGCTGAGTGGGAGCGATCCAGTACGGGGTCATGGGGACAATTATAATCTCCTGCCAAAATTACTGGAACCTTCGGGGCCGCCAGTACCTTGTGCAGAAGGGTTTTAAAGAAAGCATGCTCATAGTTGTTGGGGGCATACACATTCCCCAGAAAAAGTTCTTCCCCTTGTATTTTAAGATGGACAAAAAGAAACCGGCCATTAGGGTCCGCATCCACCTTAAGGGTTTCACACGCTAGATTCTTATGGACCAGTATTGCTACCCCTTTCCGGCGTGAATCGGACGGGGCAGAAAAAACCGTTCCCACCCAGTCCCGCCGCAGCTTGGTGTGTTCAAGAGCGGTTAAATGAGTCTCCTGTAACAAAGCCACCTGAGTTTTCTGCCGCTTGAGTGCCTGCAATATTTTAGTGCGTTTCACCGGGGTGGAGATCCCCCCCACATTCCAGGTCACAATATGTAGGTCAGGGTGGGTAATGCAGGTAGGTGAGATTGATATTCCCAATGGAAAAAAACTGCGTGCGGACATAGGGCAGCCCAGCCTCCACCCCAGCCCATCTCAGGAAATCTCTAGATATGGAAGAGGCCCACCCAAAAGGGGACCAACACCTGCCCCAGGGTAAATACCACGATGCCACTAAGCTTCCCCTAACCCCCCTTCCCCCCTCTACAATCCCCACTCCCCCCCAAACCATGCGAACCCTCCCCCACCCCTTATCCCCTACTACTCTCCCATCCTTCCCCTTAACCCCAAGAAACCCCATCTCTCCCACACCCCTCAGCATCCTCGGCTGAGGCTGAGGTCTGAATAATGCCACAGGGCAGTCACGCTCTCCCGCCCCCCCCCCCCCAAACAACCAAGCATGCACACAATAAAACGTAACCCATCAGACAAACGGTGAATTATTGGCAAACACAGAAGGAAGAAAGAGACAAAAGTTGTGCAAATAATACAAACTAGTCCAAGGGTACATGTCCAAAGAGCCACTCAATCCTCATTCAGCAGGATCGCTAAGCAGCTCATTGTGTCCAAGCACCAGGCCAGGTGAGCCGGCTCCACCAGCGTCAGGACAGGCCTACATTGTGCTCGCTCCCTCCATAGCACATAGGGCCAACCATCAGCAAGGGTCTTGCTCCGCCGGCAGCGTCGCTAGAAATTGCTTGGCCTTCCCAGCCTGTTCAAAGGTGTAGGCCTGCCCATGCAAAGTAACCCGGAGCGTGGCGGGAAAAGCCAAAGTAAAGCGGGCTTTCCGGCGAAAAAGTTCTGCACAGATTGGGGTAAATTCTTTCCGCCTGGCCGCTACCACCGCGGAGTAGTCCTGAAAAATCAAAATTTTCCAGTTGTTTAAGAGCAGCTCCGGTAGCCTCCGGTAGGCCTGTAAGATAGCAGCCTTATGTTGGAAATTGAGCACCCGAAGTATGACTACACGTGGTCGGGCCTCCTCCTCCTTACGGGCTCCTAGGCGGTGGGCACGTTCAATACGGAAGCAGCCTCGCAGCCCCTCCAGCCCCAAGACCTCCGGAAGCCAGTTCTCTAAGAAAGTAAGCAGTTCTTTCTCAGGCTTTTCCTCTCCGATTCCCAGAATACGCAGATTATTTCTCCTCGATCGGTTTTCGAGGTCATCAAGTTTTAGTTGGATCTCCTGCAGGAGTTTCTCGTGCTTAGCCCTCGCTCTCTCATGGCCCCCCTCCTCACTCTCCAGGCTGGTGACTCGCTGTTCCAGATCATCAACACGCTTTCCAAATTCTGTCAGCGAGTCCTCCATGCCGTCCAGCTTTTTCATAAGCATATCGAATTTGGGATCTAAAAGCTTGACAACTTCTTTAGCAAGCTCCGCTGGGGCCGAGTCGACACTCTCCCCCCCTGGGGATGGCGGCTGCGTCGATATCGACGTGGAAGGCCCAGCCTTGTGAGGCTTCTCGCGCTCCCGCTTTGGCGCTAAGGGCATGGTCTAAGCTCCCGAGTCGCAGCCCTGTTAGGGGAAAGATTCACACACCTTCTCACAAAGACGGGAGGAGAGGGAAGGCGGTTTAGCAGAATTTTATGCCGATTTAGGGATGTGGCTGCCCCGGAGCAAGCGGGAAGCGTCCGCGCTCACTCACGCATCACGTGACCTCTATCTAAACATTTTTATAAATAAATGTAATACTAGTAGCGGAAGCAGACCTTAATCTAGCTGCTGACATCCAGGGCCTGCAGCATTCATATCTCACCAAGTCCTGCAGCAAACTCTCAGTCTTCCCTTCTCACAAGACAGATCTCCGACTTCCATCTTTCTGCTGACCCTCAAGACCCCAAACTAAACACAAAATTAACCACAACAGTGAGGGTCCCCCTAGGGGTCCAAGGGCACCACCACTGGCTCGGGGGCATATGAATGAAGGGCACTGATCTAGGAAGTGAAGTAAATGACATGATTGGTCTGTCTGGTAATCAATATGTTTCAAACCTAGCAATTCTCTAGTACTAATAGTCTGGGGCTTTAGACATCTCCAATCCTGTCTCATCGAATCATAATGCGTTAGATTTCCCCTTACTCATACCAGGCAAAATCGAATTTCTGATCTATGGTAGTTAAATGAAATGTATCAAAACTTGTTCCTGATGGCAGACTTGTGTTAATGCTTGAGGAATAGAGTTGCCCACCGCAGTATTAAAATGATCCTGGTACTGCTAGAATGGATTTCTGATGATGATCAGGACAGCAGCACCCTTCTTTTCTTCGCTTATCACTGGTGGCAGTGTCTATGAAAATTGTACAACTCTGACCTCACTTGCATCAATAAGACAGGCTCTGGAGTAACTTTTCTAAACATATTGAACTATCTTTTCTCACCACAGGCTTCCCCGCTGTCAAACCTGACCTTTTAATCCAATTTGAGCAAGAAGGATTCACGACCAAGCCCCAGGGATCTGAGGAAAGAGGAAACCTGCCCAACACTGGCAGAAATGAGGAGCTATATGAAGCAGGTAGTGAAGGTGGATTAAAGCTAGTGATGAATTGATGCAAACATTTATTACAGGAAAGACGCCTCGTCTGGGAGTCAGGCAAACTGAGTGAGGTGTTATAGTCACTGTCCCTGGCTTCTAAGCTTTGTTGTGTGAATAATGTGCTTGTTATGTTTCCTTACTATCTATTGTCTAAGTTAATTTTCAGATCTTTCTTTTTATGTCTTTCATTCCTTCTCTCTCATCATTTTGCCATGTCTCTGTGTCCCATCCCTTCATTTTCTTTCAACACCTACTGTCTCTCATCTTTTATCGGTTTTTATATTCTTCCTTGTATCTCTTACTATTTCTGACCTCTCGGTGCTCTTTCAAGATGCTGAAGCTTCCTCCCACCCAACAGTTTGTGAGTTTTGTTTTCTGTGAACCAGACAGTGCTGGTAGCTGGAGAGAGGCAACAGGGTGGTCGTACTGGAAGAGGCTGGAGGAAAGATGGCGAGACGCCCCCTATTGGGATCCGCAGGAAGAACGAGGAAGGGTGACATTAGCAGAATGGATGGAGGCTGGGAGGAACAGCAGGCTGACCCTCCTCCCGCCTCCACTGGAAGTAAGAAAAGGGAGGGAGGCAGCTAGACTTTCAATGGAAGCAGCAGGAGGGAGGAAGGCCCCCATTTATAGCAGCAGCAGCAGGGCTGGACCATCCATGAGGCGACCGCCTAGGATGGCAGACCTCTGTGGGCGGCAGGTCATATGTTTCAGCACACATGGCATTGCGCTCCCTCCCCTCCTGTGCTGAGCCGTATCGCAGCCCCTTTGCCGCTGATTGAGATGGCTGGAGTGTCTCGGCAGTAGTGGTAGGCTATGTGCTTCTGTGCACATGGCCTGATGCTTCTGTCTCCCACAAAGTTGTTCTGGAAGGGAATCAGAGGCAACAGGCCATGTGTGCCAAAACACATAGCCTGCTGCTGCTGCTGCTACCGAGCAGTCTCCTGGTTGCCAGAATCAGCAGCAGCGGAGAGGGGGGGGCAGTGGCACGGCTGAGCATGGGGGAGGGGGCAGCACAGCCAGGTGTAGTGTGGCACGGCCGTGGCTTCTGCCTAAGACAGCAGAAACTTCAGGCCGGCCCTGAGCAGCAATTTTAAGGGAAGTGGGACTCGGGCATATTCTGAAGCAGTTTTCATTATTAAGGAATTGTGGGATCCTGTTCCAATTTATCCTGCTAGACCACTCCAGACAAGTGGGTTAAGACCCTCTGCCAACAGATGTTGGAGACATGAAAGTGCCAGAATCTTCAACGAACAGGCTCTGGCATATAGAGAGGCTCCCCTAGGTGTCACCCTCAGTATTTCTCTGTCTCCAGCAGATGATGGATGTCTGTTTCTTTACTCCTGGCAGCCTGCCATTCTAAGGGGCTAAGGATCTCTGCCAGTGGAACTCGGAGCTTAATAGGGTGGAGGTCTTCGGGGCGCAAATGAGGTGTGGCCCTGAAGTTTCCCACTGACTGCTCAGTCTAGGACATTCCGGGAGCTCCGGGTCAGGAGAACCTGTTCAGCTTATCCTGAGAGGGGGAAGAAGACTTGGGGGCTTGTTTACAAAGCCGCGGTAGTGGTTCGCGATCGCGATCGCAACCGCGGCCCCATTGAAATCAATGGGGCCGCGGCTCCGATTACGATCGCAAACCGCTACCGCGGCTTTGTAAACAAGCCCCTTGGTCTCAACGGTTCAGCACAGGGCAATAAGGAGATCCTGTAACAGAGGGCAGCAGCCCTTATTTTTTATTTTCTAGTTATAAGTTTATAGATCCCGTAACTGGAAAGAGCCTGTCACCGGAATTACAGCCTCACTTGCCTTTCCCTGCTTCCCTCTTCCACGACTGACGGCTGAGCTGAACGAGAGTCGCAGTGGTTGTTTTCCATCTCTCCTCCCCCTCTTTCTGTCTGCTGCTGCTGCTGCCGGCTGTCAGTATCTCACAGCTGTGCTGCTTGCAGGATTCCCTTTGCTTTATTCGAGGTGCAGGGAAGGATCCAGAGGTCCCGGAGGCAGAGATGAGAGCTCCGATCGCTATTGTTATTGTCGGGGGATGTTTTGATGCCTGCTAACGCATGGAAAACATGTTTTGGCAGTTAGCAGTGCTGAGGAGCTTTGCGGGCCATTTTTCCCACGTTTTTTAATCACAGTACTAGTTTTTTCTCTCACTGACAGCTTTATTGGGATAAACGATTAGCTTTTTGGTTAGTTTTGGTTAAATTTTGTTTAATTTTGCAGGAGGTTCTTTAATTTTCACTGTTTTGAGCTGTTAAAGGGCTCTGGTTCCGTAGCGCTAATGACTATGCGTCTTCAGTGCCTCTTGTGTGGTTCCCGTCAGGGCTCGCTCTCAGATGCGGGGGGAGGGGCGGTGTCATGGCTGCGCATCTGAAGCGCTAACTATGGAGCAAGAAAGGCAGGATAAGTCTAAAGAAGGGACTCCTTTGGTGGCGCAGGGTCCTACAGCTTTTGCGGAAGTGGAGTCTCTACTAGCGTCTCCATCCGCTCCTCTTATTACAAACCTGGCTTTGCCTGGTACTTCCACTACTCCTATGGCGGCTGTAGCAGTTCTCGGGGGGGGGGGGGTTTCCCTGGATTTTTTGCTGCTGCTTCATCAGGCCAACTGTTTGCGGCAACAGGGGGCGGTTGCGGATGCTTCGCTACTTGGGGCCGCAGGAGGCCAAGCGGCCATAGAAAGGTTTGGAAGTGGTGCCGATAGACCGGTTAAGAGGGCTCGATCGGTGGAGGATCAGCCTCTTGGGTTGGACTGGCCAGAAAGAGAGGACTTCGATATGGAGCCGGAAGCCGGAATGGAGGAAGGTGAGAATCAAGAACCTGAAGATCAGGCGATGATTCTCCGGGTCTTTCGGAGAGAGGAGCTGACAGCGCTCATTAAGGAGTCGCTTCAGGCTCTCGACCTTTCCTCTGTGGTACCAGCGGAGGATGAGGGGTTGGAGGATCCTCTCATTCAAGCTGTAAGGAAGTCACAAGCTGTTTTCCAGTTCACCGTTTGGTTAAGCAGATGATTCAGGATGAATGAGATTTGCCGGAGGTAGGATTGCGAGGTATGAGGTCTATGAATCGTCTCTATCCCTTGGCTGATTAGGAACGTGAGGTGTTTTGTTCTCCGCATATAGATGCAGCAGTTTCAGTGGTCACGAAGAAGACTACCATTCCAGTTGAAGGCAGTGCGACTTTGAAGGACACACAGGTTCGGAAGGTGGACACCTTATTGAAGCAAGCTTTTGAGGTTAATGCTCTGTCTCTACAAGCGTCTATTTGTGGGGCTTGGCTAGCAAGAGCGGCTTTGAAGGACGCACAGGATCGGAAGGTGGATGCCTTATTGAAGCAAGCTTTTGAGGTTAATGTTCTGTCTCTACAAGCGTCTATTTGTGGGGCTTGGTTAGCGAGAGCATGTCTTCGCTGGTTGCAGCATTTGCAACAGCCAGCACAACAAACTCAGGAGCAGTTAGCGGATGTGACAAGGCTAGAGTTAGGTTCAGCTATTTAGCCAGTGTCCACTATGGTCTTATTAGAGGTTTGGCGAATAGCATGGCTTCCTTGGTAGCAGCACGCTGCTATCTCTGGCTAAGAAATTGTGCAGCAGACAGTTCCTCCAAGTCGCGTCTTAGCAAACTTCCTTTTAAGGGGAAGTTCTTGTTTGGAGAGGATCTTGACAAGCTGATCAAAGATTTGGGGGAATCAAAAGGGGGTCGCTTGCCGGAAGATAAGCCGAAGCAGGGCCGGACTCCGTTACCTTCGCGGGGTCAAACTCAGGATTTCAGGCATTTTCGTATCTCCCATTTGGGAGGCTTTCAAAGAGGAAGGTTTTCCTCTCAAGGTCAAAGTTTTAGAGGATTCTGGGGAGTGCGCAGAGGGTTTGCTAATCCCCTTCCTCGGGATTTAGGAAATCCAGCTCCACTGACAGCTGGGTTTAAAAAAGGTTTGGACAAGTTCCTGGAGGAAAGGTCCATAGACCATTATTAAGAATGGACCTAGGATATCAATGCTTGACCCAGTACAAGCATTGTGGAACCTGTGTCTTTTGGGGAAACTGCTAGGTACGTATGACCTAGATTGGCCATTGTTGGAAACAGGATACTGGGCTTGATGGACCTTGGTCTGACCCAGTATGGCATATCTTATGTTCTTATGTAACTCAGAGTTGCAGGCCTTGTCCTGTCAAGAACCGTTTCTGACTTTCTCTAGGGAAAAAGTGGTGCTGTGTCCCGTTCTGTCCTGTTTGCCAAAGGTAGTTTTGCCATTTCATGTGAATCAATCTGTCTTCTTGCCAGTATTGGATATTTTGGATGAGAACGCATCTGACCATAGCTTGCTTTTGTTAGACATAAAGAGAGTTCTTCGGCGATACTTGAAGGTCTTGGAGTCCTTCCGCAAGTCTGAGCGTTTGTTTGTTCTCTTTCGAGGTCCGCATAAGGGTGAAGCGGCAGCCAAAGCTTCAATTTCCAGATGGGTCCGTGAAGCAATAGCATCAGGTTATATCTTGCAAGGTCGTCAGGTGCCCATGGGGCTGCGGACTCATTCTACTAAAGCGCATGTGACTTCGTGGGCAGAACATATCTTGGTTCCTCCGGTTGAGATTTACAGAGCAGCCATATGGTCTTCCTTGAATACTTTTAGTAAACATTATCGCCTAGATGTTCAAGCGGCAGGAGATGCCTGTTTCGGGTCTGCGGTTTTGCGGTCCGGGTGGACAGGTCCCTCCCAGTAATTTACTGCTCTGTTACATCCCAGAGGTGAGGGACTGGACTGGAGGGACAATAAGGAAAGAGAAATTAGACTTACCTGCTAATTATTATTCCTTGTGGAACTTCAGTCCAGTCCCGATTCCCGCCCGGGGTTTGTCAGCCTCCACAGAGTCTTTGTGTTTGTGTGGGGTGACAGCAGGCAGGCAGTAGAAAATCAGCAAATTTTTTCTGTACTCAGACAATGTATACTCTGTATTCTTTCTTCTCTCTCCTTTCTGTCCTATTTCCTTCAAGCGGGAGAGGGAGAGTTATCCTCTTATTTAAGGGGGATTTAGTTCAGTTTAAGAGTTAAGTTGTTGTATTTAATATTTGTTGCTCCTTTGAGTCTGCTTTGTCATTAGATCACTGGGAGCTGGTTGGAGGTGCCAGCAGGATATGTACAGTGGTGTCACAATTCTGACATGTCCAGTCTCCATGCTGCGAGAGGAGGTGCACTACCCAGAGGTAAGGGACTGGACTGGAGTTCCTCAAGGAACAATTAGCAGGTAAGTCTAATTTCTCTTTACTGCTACATGAGGAAGAGCCTGCAGGGTCCCTCAATTTACGTCAAGATGCATCAGCTCCCTCCTCAGCTGCCTAGGCCTTATCTCCGTTCTCTCCCTCGGAGGATGCCCCTCTTCCTCCTCTTTTACTCTTGCAGCAGCCCAGTGCAGGCAACATAGATCAAGATTTGGCCCAATTTATGTCCCTCTTCAGGCAAGCTTGAGGCCTTTGGGCATCCACATCAGCTTCCCTCAAAGTGAGCACTTCTTCCTCCAGGCCAGTGGCAGTGGCAGCACACAGGGCACAAAAGCGCGCTCTGACTGAGTCCACCTCAGAAGAGTCCACGCGGCCTGTAAAGGAGATCTCCTGAGCTTCAATGGATGGTGCAATGGAACAGGATCATCTCTCCATAGAGGATAGCCCTCTTTCTTCAGATCGGGAAGACGGGGAGTGGTCTCCTTCCGATGACCAAGCAAAAGATCAGGAGGAAGCTCAGGATGTCAATTTATTCCGTAAGTAGGAACTTATAGCATTGATTACTCAGGCGGTGGATGCATTGTGCCTCTTGGAATCTCAAGGACAGGAAATGATGCAAACTGCTTCTCAAGCGCTTACCAGAGGATAAACCAAAGACAGCTAACCACTGTTCGGGTCGGAGTTCATCCCCTTTTTCCTCCTCCCAGGTGAGTTTCAGAGATTCTTGGCGTTACCGATCAGGTTGGCATTCGGGGCCTCCATCCTCCAGGACTGCCCCTAGGTCGCAGCCTTTTTGGGCAGTGTATCGGACAAAGGACGCCTTCTCTGCCCCCTCAAAGTTTGCAGGCCCTAGCCGCTCCTCCCACTGATGCTCCTCTGGCCCACTCCAGGATGCCTCCAGTGGGGGGCCATCTGGCCCTATTTGCCCACAAGTGGGAAAAGATCACCACTGATCAATGGGTCCTCAGTATTGTCTACTGCGGCAATGTTCTAGAATGCGCCTATCCTATACACGATACCTTCATAGTTTCCCCTTGTGGCTCGGGGACAAAGCAGGAAGCCATACAGTTCATTCTCCGCTGCCTGTTGGACATTGGGCCATTGAACAGTGCCTCTACCAGAGACCACTACCGGACACTACTCCATCTACTTTGCCGTTCCAAAGAAGGATGGCTCCTTTCAACCCATTCTGGACCTGGATCAACAGTGCTTTCTGCATTTTACAGTGCTAGGATGCCACTTTCAGTTCAGCGCGTTGCTGTTTGGTCTCACAGCAGCTCCATGTACCTTCTTCAAGGTCATGGTTGTAGTAACAGCACCTCTGTGGAAGCAGGGTATCCACATACATCTGTACCTGGATGACTAGCTCATCGGGGCAAAGTCTTATCTGGAGGCTCTAGCAGCTGTTTCCCAAGTCATGAGTTTCCTGGCGCATCTAGACTAGGAAGTCAATCATGCCAAGAGCTGTCTCAGTCCTTCCCAGTCCCTGGAGTTCCTGGGGGCCAACTTTGACACCCGCCTTGGGCGGGTCTTCCTCTCGCCAGCTGCAGAGACTCTCAGGCCAACTCCATATGTTCTGCCTTCAGGCCTGGCCCTGTTGTGGTACTATCTTCAGGTTTTGGGGGCCATGGCAGCGATAATCGATGTTGTCCCTTGGGCATGAGCCCACATGCGACCCTTGCAATGGGCCCTTCTAACTCGCTGGTCTCTAGCAACACAGGACTACAATCAGCTCGAGGTGAGAGCAGTCCGCCTTGCTCTGCAGACCTTTCTCCCATTACTCTGCCATCACTCTGTCTGCATCCTCTGCGACAATGCCACCACAGTGGCCTATCTCAACCATCAGGGTGACACAAAAGCCCAGGGAGTCGCCAGGGAGATGTTGTTACTCCTCCTTTGCGCCAAACGGCACTTGCAATCTCTCTCAGCCCAACGCATTGCCGGGGTAGACAACGTTCAAGCCGACTTTCTCAGTAGGCAAGTAGGAACTCCATCTGATGGTCTTCCAGCGTATTGAGTCTCTGGGACCAACCCAGGTTCAGCCTCATGCCAACTGCTGCGAATGCCATAGTCTCCGACTTCTTCAGTCACTGCAGGGAATTCGGCTATCAGGGGATAGACACCCTGGCCCAGCATTGGCCAGTGGTCTCGTTGCTATACTTCTTTCCACCATGGCCACTGATTGGGAGGTGTCTCCATCGCATCGTCTCACCCCGGTCTGGTGGTCCTGGTCGCACCCAGCTGATCCTTGCACCCGTGGTATGCCGACCTTGTTGGCTGCAAGTGACCTCACCCCTGCCGCGGGGCTCTCACTACGGTCTCCTGAGGCAGGGCCCAGTCCTAATGGACAACCCGGCTCCTTAATCGCTTATGGCTTGGCTCTTAAGAAGTAGCGTCTAGTCCATAAAGGCTTTTCGCTTAAGGTGGTTCAGATTCTACTTAAAGCACGCTGCCCATCCACATCGTTGGCTTACACTCGCATATGGCGCTTGTTTGAGTCATGGTGCGCTCATCAACAGTGTTCTCCATGGTGAGTGCAGATTCCAGAAATCCTAGCATTTCTACAGTACGGCTATAATGGTCTTGCTCTCAGCTCTCTCTTAGTACAAGTAGCAGTCCTCAGGGGCCCTATTGTGGGGCATTTGCTTGCATCTCACAACGACATCAGTCCTTTCCTGTGTGGGGTCGGCACACTAAGGCCTCCACTCAGTCCACTTGTTCCCCCTTGGGACCTTTCTCTCATGCTCCGGAGTCTTATGAAGACTCCCTTTGAGCCTCCCCAGCATGCTATTCTTAGAGAATTTTCCTTAAAGATGGTCTTAGTTACTAGCAAATCAGCCAGGCATGTGTTGGAACTACAGGTGCTCTCCTGTCAAGAGTCCTTTTTCTTATTCACTTCTGAAGGGGTGTCACTTCAAGTCGTGCCCTCCTTCTTACCCAAGGTGCTTTCACCCTTTCATGTGAATCAGACCATTTCCTTACCCTCCTTTCCGAAGGAACAAGGCTCTGAATTTCCGGAAAATTTTCAAGCAGTCAGTGTCCGGAGAGTTCTACGTCGCTATCTTAAGGTCACAGCATCCTTTTGGAAGTCAGATCATCTGTTTGTATTATTTTCTGGGCCGCGTAAAGGTCTGGCAGTGTCCAAGGCTACGATTGTGCACTGGATCATGCACAACATCGAATCCGCTTACAGCCTGCATAACAAGTCCATCCCCGTGGGGCTTCATGCGCATTCCACGCAGGCTCAGGCAGCATCTTGGGCGGAACGCTTGCATGTTTTGCCCATTGACATTTGTTGTGTGGCCATTTGGTCCTCTCTATCCACTTTCACGTGCCACTACCACCTCGACCGGCGGTAGTGGCGCAGCTTGGGCCGAGGCGCATTTCAGGGCCATTGTGGTAGAAGCCGCCGTTCCTTCCCTCCCAGCAGGGATTTAGCTTGGGTACTTCCCACTTGTCTGGACTGGTCTAGCAGGATGAATTGGAAGAAGAAATTTCCTTTCCGGGAATCCTGCTAGACCAGTCCAGGACCCACCCCTCACTACATTCTTCAGCAACAGCCTTGCGTCGTCATTCATTTAATACAGCTTTCTGGAAGGACAGTCTGTGATCTCAGTTTCTGGCTCACAAGTCAGTTTAGCCTGCTTACGCCCTTTGTACATAGTTGCACTTGTTGATGCTCATCGTTCCAGGTCCCCTGGGAAGTTTTAATGCGTTTTGGTTGACATGGGGCTTCCTCTGCTTTTACATAAGCATACTGAGGGTGACACCTAGGGAAGCCTCTCTCTATGCCAGAGTCTGTTTGTTGAGGCTTCTGACACTTTATCTGTCTCCAACATCTGCTGACAGAGGGACTTAACCCACTTGTCTGGACTGGTTTAGCAGGATTCCAGGAAAGGAAATTAACAGCAAGTGAAATTTCTCCTTCGTGTTCCCTGCCTTGGTTCCATATCATTGCTACAGAAGGTTCATAAAGCTTTCCACCAGGATACTTTAATTTTCAGAACTTGCAGGATTCCAATCATCCCACTTGTATGCAAGTGTTGCTCTTCTGAAGTTTTACCTTTCCCTATCAATGAAGTTACTTTTCCATTGTTCTAATAGGCAGAAGAGGCTACTGTACGGATCCCACAGAAGAGAGCCTGAAAATAGAAGAGGTTCATCTCAGGAACGAGCTGGAGGGAGGAGAGGAGAATACTGATGCCAAGATGGGTGAGCCAAGAATTCCTTTATGATACAATCCTTGCTATGTGCAGTGGAATATTTCTAAACTTAAGCATAGAGGGTGAATGTTAGGGCATTTCAACAGAGAAGTTCCAGTAAAGACAAAAGTAACTTAAATGCCCTTAAGTATAGAGCAGGCATGTCCAACTTCGAACAGGTCGTGATTTACTTCTTCCGGCCAAAAGTGCCGGTGATCTACCACCATGAAAATTAAGTTTCAAATTAGTTTCAAATTAAATTTTAACCCAATAAAGTTGGAGGATTCCTCCACCCTCCCTATTTTTAATGGACCTTCTGTCATTTACTTGGATGTGATCAGCTGTTAAGCAAATTAAGCAAAAACAAAATAGAGAGACGAAGATCCAGTAAGAACTGCGAGGGGAAATGGAAAGTACATTTTTTCTTAAAGTTTTATTGAGTAATAACTTTCTTTATCTTTTATTGAGTAATTTGTGTTAAATTTAGGTCGAGTATTGATCCAGGCTGATCTTGCACAATCTTTAATATTTCGTTCTTACTCATTAGTGAGACGTCTGAGCCTGCATTTCATCCACCAGCTTTTTGAAGTTGAATGAATATTGCGTGAGGGCCAGTCTTAGGGAATCCTGGAGATGTTCATCTGTCATGTTGGAACGTTCTGTACTCTTTGTCATTTTCAGATGGGAAAACGCAGATTCACACAAATAAGTTGAACCAAAACAGGAGTGTACAGCTTCACTGCATCTTCTCAAGTTGGGAAATTTGTCTCTAGGCACTAGCTTCCAAAACGATTCTTGCTCAGCATAGGTCTTGAGAAAAATGTCATTTTTAAGGGTTAATATTTCGTTTTCAAGAGATGGCTTGTTCAATGAGTAATTTTTACTGATAGCAGCTGCCGTTTCTTTAATGTCAACATCTACTTTGAATGGGTATGACAAGTACTCCAGAACTGTTCCAATTTTTTGGAAGCCACAGAATCTATTTTCGCATTCCTGGATAACAGAACAGATTTCTGTCACATACTTCTCTGAAAAACAAAATTTGGATATTGTCCCAGATGGTCTTGCGTATTAGGAAAATGATCAAAAGTTTTGTTTGCAAGGTCAGTCATCATTAGCTCAAGTTTGCTCTTGTAGGATGAAACTGTACTCATCATCTTGCCAATGCATTTGTTTTTTACCTTGTAATTCAAGGTTCATATCACTTAGTTCGCCTGTAAAGTCAGCGAGAAAAGCCAGATCACATAACCACGCCTCATCTTCCAACTCTGCTTGGTCATCTCCCCTCTCCTTCAAAGAACTTCTTATTTCATTCAGCAAATCACAAAATCTTTGCAGAAATTTGTGCCTACTTAGCCACCTTACATCTGTGTGCAAAATGATTCCCACTGCCCCTTCATCAAGAGTAAGATTGAAAAGCCGTCTTTGAAGTGATCTTTCACGAACTGAATTTACAATTTTGAAAGTGATGTCCATGACAGTCCTTGTATTGAGTCTCTTGCTTGCCAAAACTTGCTTTTGAATGATGCAGTGGTAAGAAAGGAAATCTGGGAAGTCGTCATGCTGTCTACAGAGGGCTATGAAACCGTTAACCTCACCTGTCATTGCTCTTGCTCCATCAGTAGTGATGAAATCAAGTCTATGCAATGGAAGATTACACTTTGTCACAAAAGAATGGAAAGAACTGAATATTTCCTGACCGGTAGTTCTCCCTTTTAAAGAATCATTCCAAGTAGTTCTTCTTTAACACTGAAGTCTTCAAAAACCATTCGGATAAAGACTGGTAACTGGGCTATGTCTCTTATGTCTGTAGATTCATCCAGTTGGAGTGAGAAAGCAACACAATTTGAAACATCCTCAACAATTGTTCAGTTGTGTCTCCACACATCTTTTCTATTCGCCGCACGACAGCGTTTCTTGACAATTGTACATCTTGAATAGCAGCTATGATCTCTTTCTTTTTTTAAATACTTCAAAAAGATTGTAAGCTGCTTCAAGAAAACAATCTTTTACAAATTCCCCTTCAGTGAAAGGTTTGCATTTCTTTGCAATCAGGTTGCTGACCTTGAAGGATTCTATGCTTGCATTGACCGAATGTGACCTTGGCTGAGTAGCCAATTTCGATTTAAGTTCTTACGAATTTCACTTTTGGGTAGAAAATCAGCATCAAACCTATTGCTGTGCAGAGCCTTATAATGATGTTCCAGATTACCATTTTTGGGCAAGGATAGTGGGACGTGACAAATTAGACAACAACACTTTTCTTTCACCATGATGAAGAAGTAGTCCATTTCCCATTCATCATGAAAGTGGTAGGTTTTGCTCTTCTTTGGAACACTCATCTTTGTTATACTGGGGTGGCTGCTAAGTTAGTATAAACACTGGCTGAATCTGGTCCAAAACTGTCATTGTCCCAAAGTATTAAAGATCAACAGGAACTGAAGACCTCTGGATGATGTGCAATACAAGGACTGGAGATGCCAAAACCACACATGCAGTTCTAAAAGTAAAAATAAGAATTCATCATACTGATACCATAATCAAATACCACCAAACAATCATCAAAAAAACTCAAACACCTGTCCAGCAAAGCAGATGAAATCAAATACCGCAAAACAAGTTCAGATACCACCACATGCGATTTAATAAATTCTGCACACAGTGTAGAATCAACACATAGGCAAGGCGAAATAAAATTGCAGAGGCAACCAAAAGTCACAGTGGTTTGAACCAATCTAAAGGCAAGGCATAGGCAAGTTAGAACAAAATTGGAAAAGCCCGCCAAAATCACTAAATTCTTAACACTTTGTTGTGTCTGCCCGAAAAAGTTTAATGAAAGCAAACTATAAAGCGACCAACGACCAGCACACAACACAACTAAAACGGTAAGTGTATTCCAGTAAAGCTTGGGGAATGGATATCACCTGGTATATAACACATTTCTCAGGGGTGTTGGGGTGGGGGGCAGGAATGGGTGATTCTGAGAGGCAGGAGACCAGGTATGACACCAGGCCTGTGGCGTCTCGTCGCAGGGCACTGACGGCGGCCCCCAGGGGTACCCAAAAACTATTGGCACAAAAATTACAAGCGCCCCCAATACACCTGCAAGCAAGATTCCCGCAGGCAGGGAAAAAAGACAGGCAAAGGATCAACAGCGGCGGCAAGCCCTCGGCAGATGACCTGCCGGCACGAGCTCTCTCCTAGTGACGGAGCGAGCTGCTGGAGAGATGGAGCCAAGTGGGGCTGGCGATCTACCTCTGACCCCTCCGTGATTTACAGGTAGATCGCGATCTACCTGTTGGACATGCCTGGTATAGAGCATTCCTCCTAATCTTTCGCCTCAGCATTAGACAATATAAACCACGAAACCTCATTGCAAGGCTTGAATATATTGGCCTGGGCAGCCTAGTCCTGCTCTGGTTTAAATCATACATCTCAGACCGCAAGTTCACGATCCAAATAGGGAAAAAACTCGCAAATACCTTTCCACAAGAACAAGGCATACCACAAAATTCCGCCCTCTCTGCCCTTCTTTTCAACCTGCACCTTCAACCTATCACCCACATATTCCAAAAACACAACATCCACTACTACATCTATGTGGATGACATCATGTTGTCGCTCCCCATCGATGTAAATAACTCCAACTACCACAACGTGGACGAATGTATTAAGGAAGCTGACTCCTGGCTGAAATTCAACAACCTCAGCCTAAACTACAAAAAGATGGAAGCGATGCACATCACAAGAAACCAAGACACAGCCCTACCCCAAGCCATCACCATCAACAACACCACAATCCCAGTCAAAAAGGAAGTTAAATACCTCGGTGTTGTCCTAGATACCTCCCTCAGCATGGTACCCCACCTGAAACGAACAGCCAGAACAATCCTCTACAAATTAAAATCCATACAACAACTAAGACCTCTCCTTGAAGATAACGACGTCAGAGCGGTCATTCAATCCATCATCACCCCACACTTCGACTACTGCAACAGGCTGTTGCATGGTCTACCGGCAAAGAGTCTCCACATACTCCAATGAATGCAAAATATCACAGCCAAGATCACCTGCAAAGCCAGACAAACTGACCATGTCACTCCCCTCCTATATGCCCTACACTGGCTCCCAATAGAAAGCTGGATCAGATACAAACTACTTGTAAGATCATTCAAACTCATCAACAATGTTGCTCCCTCTTTCCTCTCAACCCTCCTCCTCACCCCAACAAACAGAACACGCAGGGAGAATGCCACTCACTCCTTAACAATCCCACCCTCCATCCAAAAACAAAGCAATCCAGCAGCTCCAGAGCACTCTCCTATGCTGCACCCAACATCTGGAACACCCTCCCACTGCACATCCGCACAACAAAAGACCTCAAAGATTTCAGAAAGCACCTAAAAACCCACCTCTTTACTATGCACTACGGTACAGAAAACTCATATCCAAACACACATGCACCACAGGGACAGCTCACCCAACCCAGATAAAGGCCGTATAAAACAAACGTAAGCATGAAAATTCCTGTATATAGCCAAGTTGTACATACTTCCTAAAAAATTGTAACTCCAGCCCCCTGACCCTACCTGCAAATCAGGTTACCTGTAAAAAGTTTATTTTTGTTCCTTGTAAACCGCCCCTGATCTCTGGAAGGGGAGGTATAGAAATGTAGCAAATAAAATAAATAAAAAAACAGAGCTTAAAGATTCCAAATTACCCCTGCCTACTGATAACCAGCCCTCACTTGGTTTGCAGCGTGTCATGCTGTGAGGGCTTGTGTGCAACAGTGATGCTGAGGGCTAAGCTTTCGGTAGTTTAACTACTGGCAGGTTCTCCCAAGATGGACAGGTCTCAGCTGAGGTGCCAGACCAAGACAAACCACCCATCTGGGCCGTAGTAGAATGGGACATTCCTCTTCGTCTCTCCGGGCCAGTCCGGCACATGAGGGTTGTCAATCTTCTCCAGCAGCTGAGGACTGAATGCTGAAACCTTTTTCCATGAACAAGCATCTGGCTCCCCCCAGTGGCTAACCTCAGTCTTTCAGTCCTCAGCAGCTGGAAAGGACGTGCAGCTCTCTGGCTCCCGGAGTTCGGTGGTTTATTAGCTTATACTTACTGTGTTTGTTTTGTTTGCTTCTGTTTTGGCACCCCTAGAAGAGCCCTAGCAGGGTTTTTCTGCCGCTTTGCTCTCCTTGCTCTGTGTGCGCTGCTTTTTGGAGGCAGAGCCTGCCTCAACCTGCGGGGCTGTCTGCGGGGTAATTGTCATCGGCGGTGTGGGGAGCCCCCAATAACCTTCCGATCCCCTCCGGTAGGCAGCAGACCCCCCCCGTCCCGCTAGCAGCGGGAGCGCGGGACTTCATCCGGTCAGAAGCAGGCCTTTCCCCTCTTCTCCCCCCCCCCCCCCCGCTGGCAGCGGGAGCGCGGGACTTCAGCGGCACATGCGGTGCCAGGCAGACAGTTAGGCGCGACAGGTTAGTCGGCCGGTTTTTTCGCGGTTTCCGCGTTCGGTTTCAGCGGGGTTTCGATCGTCGGGGCCGTGTGGGTTTAGCTCCGCGTTTCTTTGTTTCTCAGTGATCTTGCTTTTCGGGGCTGTCGGGTGCCGTTCTCCCGCAGGCCGCAGGCATGGATTGCAGGCCTGCCACGTGTGAATCCCTCAGGGAGCTTCAGGGCTCCTCTGAATTGGCGGGAAAGGCAGCTATTTCTGCTCCGGCGGGAGTTTTGGAGACGAATCAGGCACAGCCGGCAAAATGGAAATCTAAGTCTAAAAAGCCTGCAAAGGTGGAGGAGGCTCCTTCACTTTCCTTTGCGGCGGCTCAGGGCAGTTTGCCTTCTGTTTTCTCAGCGGATTTTATTTTAGAGATGCATAGGGCCTACTGCTTAAAACAGCAGCAGTCTCAGGGGGCAGAGCCTGTCTCCTTGTCTTCTTCATGCCCGGCTACAGAACTTGCTGTTTCGGACCCGGGGGAGGGTCCCTCCCATGCGGTCCTTGGAGGTCAAAGGCAGTCCGATAGCCTCGGGTTTTCCTGCCTGGGTCCCCCAGCCATTGAGGAAGGTGAGTTGTTGGCTGATGCCGATCTGGATCACTGGCTGCCTGAGCTAGAGGATGGCGAGTTAGGAGCCTCTGAGGATCCTAGCCTTTTTAGGGTGTTCCGAAAGGAGGAATTGGCTGCGCTTATTACCCAAACTTTAGCAGCCTTGAATATTCCCCTGCCAGCGGTTCAGGACCAGCCGTTGGAGGATCCTCTGCTCCAAGGTTTTAAGACTGATCAGAAATGTTTTCCTGTACACAGTGCCATGAAGCAAATGGTAGAGTCCGAATGGGAATGTCCGAAGGCCACTTTGCGAGGGGCCAGGGCTATCAGTCGTTTGTATCCCTTGCCGCAAGAAGAGCACGACTTGCTGAAAATGCCTAAGGTTGATGCCCTGGTTTCAGCGGTGACTAAGAAAACCACTATCCCGGTGGAGGGTGGTGCGGCGCTCAAGGATTTACAGGATAGGAGGCTGGAATCCCTGCTGAAGCAGACATTTGAGACGTGTGCGTTGGCGCTATGGGCGTCTATCTGTGGGGCTTATGTCTCTCGGGCATCCATTAGGTGGATCCAAGGGGCTCCCCCTGCCACCGCGGAGGCCGATGAGGGCGCGAAACTGGAATCCGCCGCGGCCTATCTAACCGACACTTTCTATGATCTCGTGCGGATTTCGGCTATATCCATGGCTTCGGTCATCGCAGCCCGCCGGTTTTATGGCTCTGGAACTGGGCGGCGGACGCCTCTTCTAAGGTGCGGCTTAGTAAACTGCCGTACAAGGGCGCACTCCTTTTCGGCGCCGCCTTCGAGAAGATTGTGAAAGATCTGGGAGATTCCAAGGGCGGTCGCCTTCCAGAGGATAGGTCAAGGGGTCAGCGGCCTAGTGGGGTGCCCAGGGCCACTTCGCGAGACTCTCGTAAGTTTTGAGGTTCGCGCTTTACCCCTTATCCGCGTGGGCGGTTTGCGGCTCGGGGTCAGTCCTTTCGGGGAGCTAGAGGCTTCGGCACGGGTTATTTTGCATCCCAGCCGGGCTCTAGCAAAAAGCCACAATGAAGGGACGTTGGTCCAGACGGAAATGCCGGTTGGAGGTCGGCTGCGGCAATTCCTTTCCGTCTGGGCCACAATCACCACAGACCCCGCTGGGTCCTCGAAATAGTCCGCGACGGCTATGCTCTCGAGTTTGCTCAGCCATTGGCGGAGGCTTTCGTGGTGTCTCCATGTGGTTCACAGGAAAAGGCGCAGGCCGTGGCGGAGACGCTTCAGCGCTTGTTGCGACTTCGGGCGGTGCTTCCCGTTCCTGCCGATCAGTGTGGCTCAGGTCGGTACTCGATTTATTTCGTGGTTCCCAAGAAGGAAGGTTCCTTCCGTCCTATTCTGGACCTCAAACACGTGAACCATTGCTTGCGCATTCCACACTTCCGCATGGAGACTCTACGTTCCGTCATTGCGTCGGTGCAGCCGTCCGAGGTTCTTACGTCCATAGATCTCACAGAGGCATATCTACATATCCCAGTACGGGCAGAGCATCAAAAGTTTTTGCATTTTGCGGTGCCCATGGGTCACTTTCAGTTCCGGGCCTTGCCGTTCGGGCTGGCTACGGCGCCTCGGACGTTCACCAAAGTGATGGTGGTGGTAGCGGCGGCGTTGCGTCGGGAAGGTCTGCAGGTCCACCCGTACCTCGACGACTGGCTGATCCGAGCTCCGTCGGTGGCAGAGTCTCTCGTGGCGACGGCGAAAGTGGTCTCGCGCTTGGAAAGCCTCGGCTGGGTGATCAACCAGGCCAAAAGTCAATTGGAGCCGGTGCAGCGGCTGTTGTACCTCGGAGCTCTGTTCGACATGAGAGTCGGTGCGGTGTTTTTACCGGAAGTCCGCATGCAAAAGATTCGGAGGCAGATATCGGCGTTTGTGCGGCTGAAGGCCCCAACGGCATGGCGTTATTTACAGCTGCTCGGCTCCATGGCGGCGACCTTGGACTTGGTTCCATGGGCTCGAGCGCACATGCGGCCTTTGCAGTGGGCTTTGCTGACGAGGTGGTCTCCGCAATTGCATCCTTTGGAGTGGAAGTTGTCTCTGACGCAAGAAGTGTGCGACAGCCTTCGTTGGTGGTTGGAGCCGGCTCATCTTCGGTCGGGCATGCCTTTGCTACAGCCGGTCTGGATACTCCTCACGACAGATGCCAGCCTTGCAGGTTGGGGAGCTCATTGCCAGGCCCAGTTTGCGCAGGGCGTCTGGTTTCCGCTGGAGTTCGCGTGTTCCATCAATCTCTTGGAACTCATGACGGTGCATCTAGCACTGCTTCAGTTTGCCTCTCTGGTCGAGGGGTAAGCGGTACGAGTTTTCTCCAACAACGCGGTCACGGTGTCGTACATCAATCGTCAAGGCGGGACCGGCAGTGTGGCGCTCTTGGAGGAGAGCCTACGGTTGATGGATTGGGCTGAGGAACACTTGATTGCTCTGTCGGCTGCGCATGTCGCAGGCCGTCACAATGTGCAAGCCGACTACCTCAGTCGGCATGTGGTCGATCCGGCCGAATGGGAGTTGAACGCAGAGGTGTTTCACGATTTGATCCTTCGTTGGGGACAGCCGGTGATGGATCTGATGGCCACGTCCAACAATACCAAGGCGGTGCGGTTCTTCATCAGATGCAGAGATTACCTGTCCGAAGGACTGGACGGTCTAGCGCAACCGTGGCCGGCAGGTGTGCTGCTGTATGTGTTTCCGCCTTGGCCTCTGATAGGCAGAGTCATTCACAGGGTGCAAAGTCACGCCGGTCCCCTGATACTCGTAGCTCCGGATTGGCCCAGACGAGCGTGGTACGCCGATCTAGTGAGGCTCCTTATAGACGATCCTTGGCGTCTTCCAGCCCGATCAAATCTGTTGCTGCAGGGCCCTCTCTTCATGC
Organism: Ichthyophis bannanicus; assembly: GCA_033557465.1. Taxonomy (NCBI): domain Eukaryota; kingdom Metazoa; phylum Chordata; class Amphibia; order Gymnophiona; family Ichthyophiidae; genus Ichthyophis; species Ichthyophis bannanicus. The sequence goes on from CM066033.1 coordinate 17,196,162, forward strand.
CCGACGTGGATCGCTTCTCGCTTATGGCTTGGCTCTTGAAAGGGACTGGCTGAGGTGTAGAGGATATACGTCGGCGGTGGTCTCTACTCTGTTGCGGGCTCGGCGATGTTCCACGTCGTTATCGTATATTCACGTATGGCATGTCTTTGAGCACTGGTGTGCTCAGAGGGGGTTCCTTCCTGGCAAGACTCTTATTCCGGAGATCCTGTCTTTTCTCCAGGAGGGTCTGGATAAGGGTTTGGCACTCGCTACTCTCAAGGTGCAGTTAGCAGCGCTGGCTTGTTTTCGGGGTAAGGTGTGTGGTGTTCCCCTCTCTGGTCATCCGGACGTGGTTCGCTTCTTACGGGCGGTAAGGAACTTGCGGCCTCCGGTATGCTCCGTCGTGCCGGCCTGGGATCTCAAGTTGGTCCTTGAGGCTTTGGCGAAGCCGCCTTTTGAGCCACTGCGGGAGATCTCGCTCAGGGAGCTCTCCTGGAAGACGGTTTTCTTAGTGGCTTTATGTTCCACTAGACGGATTTCGGATCTTCAAGCGCTGTCTTGCCGCGAGCCTTTTCTTCATTTTTCCTCGGATAAGGTGACGTTGCGTCCGGTACCCTCTTTTCTCCCCAAAGTAGTGTCGAATTTTCATCTTAATCAGTCCATTTCCCTGCCGACCTTTTCAGACCGTGACGGTAAGCCAATTGAGGCGGTTCTCCGCAAGTTAGATTTAGGCAGACTGCTCCGGGCATACTTGCGGCGGACGGCGTCCTTTCGTAAAACTGACAGGCTGTTCGTTCTGTTTGGAGGTCCTCGTAAGGGGGCAGCTGCCTCCAAGGCCTCTATAGCGCGATGGGTGAAACAGGCCGTGGTAGCAGCATATCAAGCGGGGGGACAGGCGCTCCCAGAAGGCTTTCGGGCGCATTCCACTCGTGCTCAGGCGACGTCCTGGGCGGAATTTGCCTTGGTTCCGCCTGTCGATATTTGTTGGGCGGCTACTTGGTCTTCGCTCCACACCTTTTCCAGACACTATCGGTTGGATGTTCAGGCTCGCAGAGATGCTGTTGTGGGGGCTTCGGCCGTGATTGCGGGTCTAGCGGGTCCCTCCCTGGGATAAGTACTGCTTTGGTACTACCCTCATGTGCCGGACTGGCCCAGAGAGACGAAGAGGAAGAAGAAATTAGGCCTTACCTGCTAATTGTCTTTCCTTGAGTTCTCTCCGGGCCAGTCCGGGACCCACCCGGATCTTGTTTGTGCTGTCTCAGTTCTCTTGGTTACGCGCAGTCCCTCGGCAGTTTCGTTCCCTCTTCTCGGGGGGATGAGAGGAGCGGGAATGTTCAGGGAAATTTCATTGTGTTTCTGCTCCTGAAGTTGCTCGACAGGTTGCGGGGGGCTTCTGCGTTTCCTTATTCAAAAAAAAACAAAAACCCAAAAACACCTGCCACCCGTTCTCTCGGGCACTGCGGTCTTTGGGGCGGAGCAGTTTTAGCGGGTTGCTGCAGGCTCGGTTTCCTCGCGGTGTTGTGTACTCTTTCTGGTCTTGTTTGTGCTTCTCCGCTGCTTGTTAACATTTAGACTGAGGTTAGCCACTAGGGGGAGCCAGATGCTAGTTCATGGAAAAAGGTTTCAGCATTCAGTCCTCAGCTGCTGGAGAAGGTTGACAACCCTCATGTGCCGGACTGGCCCGGAGAGAACTCAAGGAAAGACAGTTAGCAGGTAAGGCCTAATTTCTTCTTGTTGGCGGCGGAGGATCATATTTCTGTGGCAACAGCAATAGCACTAAACTTAAACAGTGCAGAAGAAAGACCTGACAATCTTACTTCCGTATCTTGCCACAAAAACCCAATGGATAGTCACAACAAAACAAATTGCACAAATTCCATAGTGCTGGAAGATGAGACTCCCCAGGTCGGAAGGCACTAAACTAGCTATTGGGGAGGAGCTGAAGACTTTTCAGATTAAAGCCAGCATTTATTATGTGGTTGGATCAAAATCCTCGGGATGACTGACTGCTGATGTAGCTGTGCATGAAATGAGAGTCAGAAGCTGCAAAGATGTCTAACATATTGGGACATGGAACATACAAAGCATGAACCAAGGGAAGTTGGAGGTGGTCTAAAATAAAATGGAAGATGTTCAACTTGATCTGTTGGGTGTCAGCGAACTAAAATAGGCTGGCACTGGGCATTTTGCATCAGATGATCACATGGTCTACTGTGCTGGAAATGAAAGACAAAGAAGAAGTGGTGTTGAATTTATAATTAAGAAGAAACTTGCAAGAACTGTAATGAAAAACAATGCAGTCAGTGATTGCTTAATTTCTTTTTGTCTATGAGGAATGCCTTTCAACACAACTATAATTCAAGCATATGCCCCAACAACAGCCGCAGAAGAGAATGAAATTGATGAGTTCTATAAACAAGTACAAGCTGAAATTGACAGAACATGCAAACAGGATATCCTGATAGTCATGCAAAAGTTGGCAACAAAGAAGAAGGCAAAATGGTTGGAAAATATGGACTTGGCAACAGAAATGAAGCTGGAGAAAGACTGATAGAATTCTGCAAGACCAACGATCTATTCATCTCAAACACCTTCTTCTAGCAACACAAGCGGCGACTGTACACATGGACTTCACCCAATGGATGGTACAAAAATCAAATTGACTACATCTGTGGAAGTCAATGATGGAAATACTCTATACCATCAACAAAGACAAAACCTGGAGCTGACTAAGGTACAGATCCCCATCTACTAGTATGCAAACACAATCTAAAGTTGAAAAAAGTCAAGCCACTTATGAAAGTAGCAAAATATGACCTTGAGAATATACCATTGGAATTTATAGACTGCAAAATTGATTTGCTGCTTTAGATACAAATGACAGAGCTCCAGAAGACTTATGGGAAGACAGCAATAAGGCTGTGTTTGGAAGAAAGTGAGAAGTCTCTACAAAAGGTGAAAAAGCAAAAACGGTCAAAATGGATGACTGATGAAACTCTGAAAATTGCCCAGAAATGAAGAGAGATCATAAAGTAGGACCAAACACAAACTAACAGTTACAACATAAAACATATAAAATTGTAGTTAAATGTAGGAACATCCGTCAAGTCAGGGGACAGGAAACCCCCTTGTATGAGCGGACCTCTCCCTTTAATCTTTTTTATTATTATTTCAACTTCTACAATAGTCTTAAGGAAAACATAGCAGACCCAAAGAGCCACAATGCTAAGAATATAAATTCTGAATGACCAAAACTTAAAGTCAAACTTAGCTGGCAATGGGGTCCTGCAACATACGTCCACCTCCCAAGGTATTTCAACAGGAAGGCATCTTCCGAAGAGTTCCACAAAATTATTTAACGAGAAAACAATTCTTCAGGATTCCATAATTCCATAACCCAGCGCTGCATTTCGGGTTCTCCAACCCTGCATCAGATGGTACAAAAACCGGTTGTTTTCAGATTTCAGCCGTTATTACTTTCCATGGAATGTCCTTCCAAAAGAGTGGCGTCTGACGTCGGAGCTTGAATCAGCCATTTTATACCCTAAAACAAAGCGTGAAAAACAGGAACACCCTATCAGGTGGGCAAAATGCTCCACCAATCAAGTTCTTGATTGAGACCGTTGGGGATCACTGATTTGAGAGAAAAAAATCCAACGTTGTTCTAAGACTTGTAATTGCTGTTCCCGATCCCCCCTACGGGGGCTGTCAGGTACAAAATCCAAAATGCACCAAAGAAAATCCGTGAATACATGATTCATTTGAAGGCAGTGAGCTACTAAAGGGGCAGAGAGTGTTTTAGTATGAATCCGAGATTTGTGCTCCGAGAGGCGTTTTTTCACAGGACGAATCGTGCGACCTATATAATGCAAGCCACAAGGGCATGTAAGAACATAAACTACAAAAGAAGATGTACAATCTGTATGCCATTTTAACGGAATAGTTCGTCCCGTAGGATTATGTGTCCATGTGACACTGGTTTGTGATTGTGAACAACATTGGCAGCGAGAAGATGTACAAGGGAAATGTCCCACAGTCGTCCGGAGTTCCTCCGGATGCTCAAACTTTGTCATAGAGTGTACTACAAAATCTCTAATGTTCGCACCACGTTGATACGCAATCATAAGGTCTTGTTGAAAAACAGGATCAAGCTGCAAAATGTGTCAATGTTTACGTAAAAGGGCTACTGTTTGCGGCGAACCTATCATATAAGGTAGAACTCCAATTATTTTCTTATTAACATCACCAGATGGCACCTGAGATGTTTGAGACACCGGAGACTCTCCAGTAGACAAAATCTCTTTCCGAGTAGCAGAATGTAACAACCAGTCACGATGTGCATGTTTTGCTATTTTATAAGCTCTTTGAACCACTTGTACTGGATAACCACGATGTAACAAACGGTGATACAAATCTTATGCATGTTTCAGAAATTCTTCCTTCGTGGTACAATTCCGCTTTATACGAAAGAATTGTCCAAATGGGAGAGCTCTGCTCAGAGGGCCCGGATGAAAACTCTGATATTGCAATAAAGTATTTCGTTGCACAGGTTTGCGGTACAGCGTAGAACAGATTGTATGACCAGATTTATATAAACGAACATCTAAAAAATCTATGGTGTTTTAGTCATACTTTGCTGTAAAATGAAGATTCGCCTTCCTAGCATTCAGCCATTCCAAAAATAATAATAAAGATGATTTATCTGCTGTCCAGACAAAAAAGATATCGTCCAAAAAATGAACCCAAAATGGTATGCTCTTGAACCAATCTGAAATATAAAGAATATCCTCCTCAAATGCTGCTAAATAAATAGTGGCAATGGAAGGAGCGACAGTAGCACCCATTGCTATCCCATAAATTCGTTGATAAAAATTTCTTTCATACAAAAAATAGTTATGATTAAGCACCAAGGAGAGAAACTCCAAAAATAATGTTTTGGGGATCCGGTCAGGTAATGATAGTGGAAATGATTGTAAAATACGTAATACTTCAATCTGATCTATATTAGTGTAGAGAGCCGTCACATCAATCGTGACCAGCCACACTGAAGAAAACGAAAACGTGCACTGAGATAGCAAGGTCAAAAAATGTGAAGTATCCCGTAAATAAGACCTTACCAAACTTGCAGATTTTTGTAAAAACCGGTCACAAAACTTGGACAAACGTTCCAGGACCGAATCCCGACAGGAAACTATAGGCCTACATGGAGGAGTCACTATAGATTTATGTACTTTAGGAACCATATAAAACACCGGTGTTTTTGGATACTTTGGTGTCAAAAATTTGGCTTCCTTAGTCGTTAATTGCCCCTTATCCTCAGCTTGTGTCACCAATCTCAAAATCATTTTCTGCAAATCATTCAAAGGGTCCTGAGATAACAACAAGTAGTATTTAGCATCAGAAAGATGTGATAACACTTGTTGATGATAGTATTGTGCAGACAATACAACTATTGACCCTCCCTTATCGGCATTACGGATCACTATATCAGGATTAGATCTTAAAGCCAGCAATGCATGCCATTCGTCACGTTGCATATTAGAATATTTTGGAAGTGTAGCCTCAAAACCAGCCAAATCTGCTAAGACCAACTGTTGAAAGATTTGTAATATAGGTGGGGGAGGAGTAGGAGGTATCCATAAGGAAGGTCCCCATATTACTGAATCATCTGGGACTGACAAAGATTTTTCTGAAAAATAATGAAGAATATGTAATTTGCGAAAAAACGTATACAATGCCCGATGCATCTTAAAGGAGTCAAAACGAGATGTCGGGACAAAAGAAAGGCCCTTATTAAGAACCTGTTCTTCCATAGATGTTAACACATAAGAACTGAGATTTATGACCACCGAGGTTGATATGTCCCGGTGTTCCGCCGTCTGTAGCGGTGAGAGGACCAAGGTCGATTCGAAAACCGTCGGCCTCTCGGAGCACAAATCTCGGATTCATACTAAAACACTCTCCATTCTTAACCTTTCTCCTATCACTATTCATACTACCTCCCCCTTAACCCCAGGAGGATTTCCCCATCTCCCTGAAGAAGAGGAGGAGGCTTACCTGAATCATAATTTGCCCCCCAAAAGCCTCCAGACAGGGGGCACCCACTGGTCCATTCTGCCGCTCTGAGTCCACCCTCTCAGCGATGAGCCTTCTGAAAGGGAATAACACTATCGCTTATAACCTCTTCGGGCCGAAGACGCCACTTCGCAGAAACCTGGGTGGGATCAGGGACTGGACTGGAGTGGAGTTCCACCAGGAACGCTAATTAGCAGGTAAGCTCTAATTACTCCTTCCTAAGCGTCCCTCCAGTCCAGTCCCTTTTCTCTGGGATGTAACAGAGCATTTCAAGAATGGGAGGCACCCACGATACCGGACCGAAGATCCGCTCCCCTAACCTCAGCATCTCCGGCTGCCTGACCATCTAAGTGAAATTACTTGGTGAATGTATGCAGGTAGGCCCACGTAGCCACCCTACAGATGTCTAGCGGCGGAACCAGACTGAATTCCACCCACGAGGCCGCCTGCGCCCGCGTAGAATGAGCCCTGAAAACCCCCGGCATGGGTCTTCTTTTCAGAATGTACGCCGAAGCAATGGCTTCCTTAATCCATCTGGAAATTGAAACCTTGGCTGCCGCCTCCTCTTTCTGTGGTCCCCCAAACAAGACAAACAAACAAACAAACTGATCTACGAAACGCCACCATCCTGTCAATATAGTGCTTCAGGATCCTGCACACATCCAGTCGGTGCAAACGAGCATCCATTGTCCTGCGCTACTCCTTTGAGTAGGCCGGAAGAGAAACCGGTTGATTCAAATGAAAGGGGAAGACTACTTTGGGCAAAAAGGAAGGTACCGTCCACAGGACCACCTTTTCCTTGGAAAAGCTCATGCATGGAGGCCGACATGAAAGTGCCCGGAGTTCTGAAATGCGTCTAGCTGAACAGATCGCGACCAAAAACACTGTTTTGAGGGTCAAGTCCTTCAGGGAGGCTCGCCCTATCAGCTCAAAGGGATTCCCAGCTAGTGCGTTAAGCACGAGATTGAGGTCACAAGGAGGAAGTGAGGATCTTTGCTGAGGCCGTAAACCTCTCACCACTTTAAAGACCTGCCTGACGTCTGGGTGTACCCCTAGTGACTTACCTTGAACCTTACCCCAGTAACAGGCAATAGCTGCTAGCTGCACTCTTAAGGACCTGGCAGCCAGGCCTTTCTGAAACCTGGCCTGTAAGTCCAAGACGTCCAGCACAGAGACCGCCATAGCCCTCTTTTCCCGGACCACACACCAGCCCTCAAAGATGCACCAGACTCTCACATAAGAGACGGATAAGGGGAGATATGATAGAAGTCTATAAATTAATGAACAGAGTGGAATGGGTAAACGTAAATTGATTGTTTACATTATCAGAATATAGAAAGACTACGGGACATATGGAAAGCAGTGTGTATAAATGCCCGTAGCATGGGAAATAAGATCCCTGATGTTGAAGCTTTGGTGGGAGTGGCTGACTTGGATTTAGTGGCAGTTACAGAAACATGGTTCACAGAAAACCATGATTGGGATGTAACTATACCTTGCTATACTTTATTCAGAAAGGACAGGGGAGGAAGAAGGGGAGGAGGAGTGGCACTGTATGTAAAAACTACTATTAAAGCTTTGGAATTACAGAGCTTAAAAGGGAGAGAGGAGGCATTGTGGGTTAAACTAGAAAGAGGGAAAGAGAAATCTATTTGCATTGGTGTGATATACAGACCTCCCTCACAAGAGGAAGAGGTGGACAGAGAGTTAATTGAAGACATACGCAGCATTGCTAGGAAAGGGGAAGTGCTACTGATAGGAGATTTCAATATGCCAGATGTTGATTGGCACATTCCTGCTGCAGTATCATCTAGAAGTAAGGAGATCCTGGATTCTCTACAGGAAGAACTATTCAGGCAATTGGTAACAGACCCCACACGTGAAGGGGCCATACTGGACTTGGTGCTTACCAATGGTGAAAGTGTTTCTGATGTTGTAGTGGGAGATCATTTTGCATCCAGTGATCACCAGATGGTGTGGTTCAGTATTAGGACTAAGGCTGTTAGAATCCATTCCAAGGTGAGGATCTTAGACTTTAGGAAGACTAACTTTGCGAAGATGGGCCAATACCTCAGGGAGTCGTTAGTGGGATGGGAACAGCTGGGGGATGTAGAAAAACAGTGGTCAAAACTGAAAGGGGGTATTTTAAGGGCAACCAACCTTTTTGTTAAAATGGTAAATAAAGGCAAAAGGAAAAGGAGACCGCTATGGTTTTCGAAGGAAGTAGCTGAAAAAGTGAAAAAAAAGAGGGAGGCCTTCATGAAATACAAGAGATCACAGAGAGAGAAAGACAGGCATCTGTATTTGGAAAAACTTAGAGAAGCTAGCAAAGTAGTCAAGAAGGCAAAGATTCAAAAGGAGGAGGAAATAGCCAATGCAATAAAATGGGGGGATAAGACATTTTTCAGATATATTAGTGAGAAGAGGAAGGGCAAAAGTGTTATTGTCAGACTCAAGGGTGCAGGGGGGGGGGGAATATGTAGAAGCTGATAAGGATAAAGCGGAATTGCTTAACAAATATTTTTGTTCTGTGTTCACAGATGAAGAACCAGGAGCAGGACCTCAGAAAACACCCACAAATAGGAACAGAAGCGAGGGACATCTTGAACAATCTTCAGAAGACTGTGTTCGTGAGAAACTATCTCAACTTAAAGTAGACAAAGCGATGGGACCGGATGGGATACACCCTAGAATACTGAGGGAACTTGGGGACATTCTAGCAACTCCACCGACTGACCTTTTCAATGCCTCGTTGGAGTCGGGAGTGGTGCCAAAGGACTGGAGAGAGGCTCATGTGGTGCCTTTACACAAAAGCGGAAGTAAGGATGTGGTTGAAAACTACAGGCCGGTTAGTTTAACTTCGGTGGTGAGTAAATTATTGGAAACGCTGCTGAAAGAGAAAATAGTGAGGTTTCTGGAGTCCAGCGGATTACAGGATCCGAGGCAGCATGGATTCACCAGAGGCAGATCTTGTCAGACAAATCTGATTGATTTCTCTGACTGGGTGACCAGGGAGTTGGACCGAGGGAGGGCTCTAGATGTGGTGTATTTAGATTTCAGTAAAACCTTTGACACTGTTTCTCACAGGTGACTTATAAACAAACTGAGCACCCTAGGGATGGACCCTAAAGTTACTGCTTGGGTTAGAAATTGGTTGGGTGGGAGGCGACAAAGAGTACAAGTAAATGGAGCTCACTCTGAGGAGAAGGATGTTACCAGTGGTGTACCCCAGGGATCTGTCCTTGGTCCGATTCTTTTTAACATCTTTGTTAGTGATATAGCCGAAGGGCTGTCGGGTAAGGTTTGCCTCTTTGCAGATGATAACAAAATCTGCAATAGAGTAGACACCCAGTAAGGGGTAGATAACATGAGGAGGGATCTAGCTAAGCTTGAAGAATGGTCTAGAATTTGGCAGCTGGGATTTAATGTTAAAAAATGTAAGGTCATGCGTTTGGGCTGCAGCAATCCAAGGGAGCAATACAGTATAGGAGGTGAAGTACTTTTGTCCACTAAAGAAGAGCGGGACCTAGGCGTGGTTGTGTCTGATGATCTTAAAGTAGCTAAACAGGTAGAAAAGGCGACGGCAAAAGCTAGAAGGATGCTTGGGTGCATACGGAGAGGAATGGCTAGCAGAAAAAAGGAGGTGATAATGCCTCTGTATAAGTCTTTGGTGCAACCTCATTTGGAGTATAGTGTGCAATTCTGGAGACCGCACCTTCAAAAGGATGTGAACAGGATGGAGTCGGTGCAGAGGGTGGCTACTAAAATGATTAGTGGGCTTCATTACAAAGCATATGAGGACAGACTTAAGGATCTTAATATGTACACCTTAGAGGAAAGGTGGGATAGAGGTGATATGATTGAGATGTTTAATTACCTCCGTGGCATAAGTGTTCAGGGAGAGAGCCTCTTTCAATTGAAAGCAAGTTCTGCTACGAGGGGACATGGGATGAGGGTGAAGGGAGATAGATTCAGGAGTGATATGCAGAAATATTTCTTTACGGAAAGAGTAGTGGATCCAAGGAATAGTCTTCCAGTGGAGGTGGTAGAGATGAGGACAGTAACTGAATTCAAAAAAGCATGGGACCAACACAGAGGATCTCTAAAGGTAAAAAGTGGACTGTTGTAGTTGTTGATAATGGAAGGACAGACTAGAATAGGCCATGTGGTCTTTTTCTGTCATCATGTTTCTAGGTTTCTATGTTTCTATGACATGCAATGAAACTACAGGGTAAACTATTTAAGACAAATAAAAGAAAATAATAAGTTCCTGGAGGAAAGGTCCATAAACCATTATTAAAAGGGGACCCAGGATATCAATGCTTAACCAGAATACAGGCATTGTGGAACCTGTGTATTTTGGGGAAACTGCTAGGTAAGTATGACCTAGATTGGCCACTATTGGAAACAGGATGCTGGGCTTGATGGACTTTGGTCTGACCCAGTATGGCATTTTGTATGTTCTTATGAGACACAGGTCGAATGCTTCTGCACATTTAGTAAAGTCGTGATCATCATCCTGGAGTACCCACGCTTTTGCAGCTTTGCCCTTTCAAGAGCCAAGCCGTAAGCGAGAATCGACTCACCTGCGGCATCCGGAGTGGACCCTGAATTAGGAGGTTGTCTCTCACCGGATGTCACCAGGGGCAATCGGTCAGTAGCCTCAAGAGGTCGGCATATCACGGCCTCTATGGCCAATCCAGGGCTATCAGAACTACCAGTCTTGGATGGGCTTCTACGCTCTGGAGGACCCATAGAGGAAACACGTAAAAAAGCCCCGAGGGCCATCTCTGAATGAGAGCATCTAGGCCCTCCTACATCCTTTCCTTTCTTCTGCTGAAGAAGTGTGTTGCTTTGGCCGACCCCCATCTTGCCATGAGGTCCATGATGGGTGGACCTCACCGGTGTACCACCTGGTCAAACACTTTCTGACAGAGTTCCCATTCTCCATGATCCACCTTGACCCGGCTCAGGTAGTCCACAGTGACAGTCTCTACTCCGGCTACATGCACCGACGACAAAGCCTGGAGATTGACCTTGGCCCAATCAAGCAGCCACTGTGCCTCCTCCTCCAGGGGAGGACTGCTCGTGCCGAATGATATAGGCCACTGTAGTGACATTGTCCGAGAACACCTGGACTGTCTTCTGTCGGACCTAGCGCTCGAACGCTCTGAGCGCCAGTGCTACTGCTCGCGTTTCTACCCTCTTTATTGACCAACAAGCCTCCGGGGCATTCCAGCACCCCTGGGCAAAGTGCCCCTCGCAGTGAGCCCCCCCAGCTGACCAGACTGGCATCTATCATCAACTGAATCCACCGCAGGGACTCGAGAGGCATCCCCTGCTCCAGCTTCGCTGGCTGGAGCCACCAGTCCAGGGCTCTCCTGGTCACCGGAGGACATGGTAGCACTGTGGACAAAGGCTGATGCAGATGAGACCAGTGACAGAGAAGAGATTACTGGAGCAGTCTCATGTGGGCCCTCGTCCAGGGTACGAGCTTGATCGTTGCTGCCATGGTCCCCAGAACTTGGAGATAATGCCAAGCGGTGGGCGCCCTCATGGCCAGAAGCTGACCCACCAGATGCCAGAGCTCCCTCGTCCTCTGAACTGACAAGAACACCTTGCCAAAGCAGGTGTCGAACCTTGCCCTGAGATACTTGATCTCCTGGGAGGGAACCAATCTGCTCTTGGACAAGTTGATTACCCACCCCCGGCTCCTCAAGAGATTGACTACCTTGGTTGTTGCCTCTACACTCTCCTCCTTGGACTTGGTGTGAATTAACCAGTCGTTGAGGTACGGGTGGACCAGGATTCCTTCTTTTCGAGGAGCTGCTGCCACTATGACCATCACCTTGGTAAAGGTACGAGGCATCGTCACCAGTCCGAACAGTAATGCCTGAAACTGAAAGTGTCCCATAAGTACCGCAAACAGCAGGAACTGTAGGTGTGACTAGCAGATGGGAAGGTGGAGATACGCCTCCGTGAGGTCGAGAGACATTAGAAACTCTCCCTGCCATACTGCCACTATTACCAACCTCAGGGTTTCCATGCAAAAGTGAGGAACCCTGAGACAATGATTGACTCCTTTGAGGTCGAGAATCGGATGGAAGGAACCCTCCTTTTTGGGAACCACAAAATAAATGTAGTACCGACCGCAGCCGCACTGGCTTTTGGGAACTGGCACGACCGCTCCCAGGAGCAGAAGCTGCGCCAAGGTTTCCTTTACTGCCGAGGCCTTGGACAGGGCTGTGCAAGGCGACTGCACAAACGATGGGGGGATTGGTCTTGCCAGTTCGAGGACATACCCCTCTCAAACCACCTCCAGAACCCATTGATTGGAAGTGACCTAATCTAAGCAGAGAAAAATCTGCCGCAAGCGCCCCCCCCCCTCCACCAGCCGGCCCGGGTCCCCCTCGCTTCATTGTGGCTTCCTAGGAACCGAGGTGGAGGAAGAGACCCCAAATCCCCTTCCTGCCCTCTGAAACCCCTGGAAATTCTGTCCTTTCGCGGAAAAGCGTCCCCTCTGAAAGGGTGTTGCGCGAGCTGACCGAAACTTACAAAAGTCACACAGCTGAGACAGTGCAGGCGCGGGGATGTGACTCTCTTTTGGTCTATCCTCTGGGAGCCTGCCTCCCTTAGATTCTCCCAGCTCCTTAACCAGTTTATCCAGGTCCTTCCCAAACAAAAGCTTTCCCTTGAAGACGAGCTTGCTGAGTCGAGCCTTAGAGGAACCATCTGCCGCCCAGTTGCGGAGCCACAGATAGCGACAGGCGGCCACCACCGAAGCCGTATTCTTCGTCAGACTCCTGATAAGCAGGGAGGTCACTCGGCAGCTGGAGCTGCTGAGACCATCGAAGGCAAGCCCTGGCCACCCAAGCCCTGCACACGAATGCCTGGAGAGCCCCAGGGCATTGATGTCAAAGGCTTGTTTATTAATGTGTCTAGCTTCCTGTCCTGGGCATCCTTAAGGGCCGCACTGCCTCAACAGGGATGGTTGTCTTCTTGGTAACTGCCAACATGGCCGCGTCCACCCTAGGGACTGAAGTAAATCTCTCTCGTGTTCCGGCAAGGGGTATAATCGCGACATGGACCGCACTCCCCTTAAGCCAGACTCTGGCTGGTCCCACTCCTCCTGGATCATCTGACGAACCACTCGGTGAACTGGGAAGACTTTTTGTGACTTCCTGATGGCCTGAATAAATGGATACTCCAATGCCTCCTCCTCCGCTGGGATACCTGCAGACATATTGAGGGTCTTCAAGGACTCACTGATTAACGCCGGCAACTATTCTCGGCGGAACACCCAAACAATCCTGGCCTGTTTCTCCTCTGGAATCTCGTCCTCTCTGAGCTTCTCCTCGTCCTCCCCCCTTTCCCGGTCCGAGGACTCCTCCTCATGAGCCTCCAACCAAGGGGAGTGTAAAGCCACCTCACTCACCAGCCTAGTCCATTTCAGAGGCACCGCTGCGTCTTCCGGCTCCTTGTGGTCAGCTCCCCTTTTTGCCGCACCCTCCTGCGCTGGCTCCTGATCTAGTACGCTCTGTTGCTTCAGACAAAACCCTCTGTGCAGCAATAAAACAAACTCGGGGGGGAAAAAAACACCGCAGTGTCTCTCCCCTTCCACTCCCTTCAAAGTGGAGGGCCTGGGCTGTGGCAGAGGGAGAGCAGGATGATCTGACAGAGAAGATGGCGTTGACCCAGGCTCAACCATTGTGACCCCAGGTCCCGACGACTCCTGGGAGAGGGCTAAAGGGGGTTCCTAGTCTATACTTGCTTGGCTACCCTGTTCCAAGAATGCCGCTTCCATTACGCAGCCTCTGCACACTCCTGTCTCTGACATTGCTCCCCACTGGATGCCGGACACCAAACACTGCGGCCTCATTGGCATGGTGTCTGGACTGCTCTGAGCCAACAAAATGCCAATGCACAGTCCTCAGGGAGTCTGCTGCCAAACCTTGTTTCTGGACAAACTTTTTTTTTTTTTTACCTCTAGCACAATCGAGAAATAATGGATCACCGGACCAACAAGGACTATTAGCATCCCACTCCCCCAATTAATGGGATTCCGTGCCAACCAGCCCCGAAAGCACCCTTGAGACTCCCTTAAGAATCGAGCCTCCAGCAGCAAAAAAACGTGCGAAAAAAGAGCGTGAACGCAACAGGCCTACCTCTTCTGACGCTGATCTTCTTTTCCTGTGCTTCCGACGCGGTAGCCCTGTTGCTAACATGTGGCCGGCGACTGTGTGTTCTACTTATCCATGCGGTCTGCCGCCATGGCTCTCTGCTCAGCTGTATTCTTTCCTTGTGGCTTCTTAGAGCAGACTCCCCTGGCGATGCTGCTCCGCTCGCTTGCTCAGCAGCCGCGAGGGCTTCAGCACTGCAGCAGAACGGAACAGCAGGCAGCCCTGGCAGTTAAATTAAATTGCAAGATGGCTCCTCAGCCTAGCAGAGATCGGGAACTGCCAGGCACTGACAAACTCCCAAGAAGCCTCCTCCTGCTCTGCCGGAACGTTTAAGACAGGGCAAAGGAGAAGGGGGGGAGGGGGCCCCTCTCCCACTCTTGCTCACACACCTGCCTGCCTGTCTAAAAGGGAGACCCAAGATAAAAATAATTAAAGAAACTAAAGGAACTTATCTTCCTAAATATCTCTCCGGTAAGCCTAATCTCCTGGCTTACTGCTCCCTAACTGCTTGGAGACTGAGTATACTGGAAAGGGTGGGAGGTGCCAGTGGTATATATATACTCCAGTGTCATCAAAAGGATGACGTACTCAGTCTCCAAGCTGCTGGAACGGGAGCACACCCAGAGAAAAGGGACTGGACTGGAGGGACGCTTAAGAATGAGAGGTTAGATATGATTATCCTCCTCCTATCCGATCTCTGAGATATCAATCAGTGGGACATTGTGATACTGGGTACAAATTATATCATAATGACAGAGCGCAACCCCTCCACCCATTTTATCTACTCTGTTAGAGAGGGCATTGAGTCACACAGGATTAAAATTTTGCAGGAAACAAAATACACTATAGAATCTCTATTGATTTAAAATGCCATGTAAAAAGAGGAAGGCGATGGCATTGGCGGTGTACTACCAACCTGGTCAGAATGAACAGATGGATGATGAAATGCTCAAAGAAATTAGGAAAGCTAACAAAAGTTACAATGCAGTAATAATTGTAGGTGATTTCATTTACCCTGGTATCAACTGGGTCACTGTCATGGAAGGACATGCTAGGGAGATAAAGTTTCTAGATGAAATAAATGACTGCCTCTTGGAGCAGCTGGTTAATTAACCAACAAGAGGGGAAGCCATTTTGGACCTAGTCCTTAGTGGAACCCAAGATCTGGTGCAAGAGATGTTGGGGACACTTGGCAAAAGTGATCATAGCGTGATCACTTTTGATTTAATAAATGGAGGAAGGACAGCAGGGAAATCCACAGTACTGCCTTTTAACTTTCAAAAGGGAAACTATGATAAAATGAGAGAAATAGTCAAGAAAAAAGCTAAAAAGGAGCAGCAGTAAAGGTTAAAAATTTACATCAAGCATGTGTGTTCTAAAAATACTATCTTGGAAGCCCAGACCAGCTATATTCCAGGCTTTAAGAAAAGTGAAAAGAAGTCCAAAAACCTGCCAGCATGGTTTAAAGGTGAGGTCAAAGAGGTTGTTGTAGCAAAAAAAAACATCTTTCAGGAAATGTATTTAACAGGTTTTATATACTGCCTTATCCTATAATCAAAGCGGTTTACATGATAAAAAAAACATGATACATGGCAGTTATACATTACATAGTCGTGTGGGGTTGGGGACATGCGGGAGGTTCTTGATAGCAACTTATTTACAAAGAGGCGTATATACAGTATTTACAAATGTCATGATTTGAGTCAGCTGATTTTGTCGGGGGGGGGGGAGGGGTTAATGGGAGGAGGGGGAGTTGTGCATTAAGTGACGGCTCCGTAGTGTTCTATGAAAAGATAAGTTTTGAGTTTCTTTCTGAAGACTTTGGCATCAGTGGTTGCTCTCAGGTCATATGGAAGGGAGTTCAGAGGGCCGGTACTGCTAGTGACAATGCTCTTGCAGATGTGGATTGGGTGGTTTTAGAGTAGATGCTAGAGGTCTGAATGGTTTCCACTCTGTTACGTCGTCTGGGTCTTGTGCTTGTGTTCATGTTGACGAGAATGTCAGGGGACAAGTTGTACTGGATCTTGTATATGTTCAGATCTATTCTGAATTTGATCCCGGAGGCGATCGGAAGTTAATGCAGTTGGCTCAGGGGGAGGGAGGAATTTATGATCCGGTGATGATGCGGGCAGCAGAATTTTGTGCCATCTGTAGGGGTCTGATTGTTTGGGTGGTCCATGTAATAGTCCAGGAAATAGAAAAAGGAGGCAAAAGATGAAAACTAGAAACATAAGCACTGGCAAGTTAGATGCAAGTAATTGATAAGGCCGGCAAAGAGAGAATTTCAGAAGAAGCTTGCTGTAAAAGCAAAAACACATAGGGCCCGATTCCATCCTGGATGTCCTGGCCCTCTGTGTGCCCGGTCAGAATCGGACACAGAGAGTTAGCCATGATTCTGATCATGTGGGGCACGTCTTGCCCTATGGGATCAGAATTGCGTACTGGCCTGTATGTGCAGGACGGGACCTCGATCCTAGTCAGCCTGCACATACAGGCCTTGCCCGGATAACTCAGTCAGGGCTCCTGAATAGAGCCGTGGCACCATGACGTCCAGGTGCTATGGCACCTTGTCTCCATTCAAGAACCGTGATCCCTGGCCCCCAAATAGATTTTGCATTCCCTGCAGCCCAACCCCCAATCTGGCGCCCCAAGGCCAGGTTCGGTCTGTGGGGAATCTCCTCTACCCCCTCCTTGTTCTTTCAATGCCCAGGCCTGCTGTTCCCTGCCGATTAGGGGAACTTATTCTATCTCAGAGGTGGAATAAGTTCCCCGTACAGTCTGCCGGCCCCAGACATACAGGGCCGACATTGGAATCGGCTCTGTAGATCCGGGGCCACTTCCCACCCTCATGCCACCCCCATCTAACCATCCCATACAAAATGCAGGGAAATTAGTCGGGGTCGGAAGAGGGGACGAATAGCAGGAATGGACGACCCTGATAGTGAAGACTTTTTCAAGTACATTCATAGCAAAAAACCTGGGACAGAGTCAGTTAGACCATTAGATGATAGAGGGGTAAAAGGGGCATTAAGAGGACATAGCCATAGCGGAGAAACTGAATGAAGTCTTTACTGAAGAATATGTAGGGAAGGTTCCCATGACCAAAATTGTTTTTAAAGATGATACAGCAGAAGATTTGAAAGAAATAGCAATAAATCAGGAAGGTATATTGCAACTATTTGATAAAGAGTAGCAAATTACCTGGACTGGATGGTATACATCTGAGGTTGTTGAAAGAACTGAAATATGAGACTGTAGACCTACTATTAGTAATCTGTACTACCTGAAAATTGGAGAATATCCAAAGTAACGCCAATTTTTGAAAAGTGTTCCAGGGGTGATCCGGGAAATTACAGGCTGGTGAGCCTGATGTCAGTTGCCGGCAAAATGGTAGAAACCATTATAAAAAACAAAATTACTGAATAGGTAGATAGTCATGGTTTAATGGGAGAAGGCCAACATGGCTTTAGCCAAGGAACGTCCGTTATATTTTTTTTCAAGGTGTGAATATACAGGTAGACAAAGATGTGCCAGTCAATAGTGTATCTGTATTTTCAGAAAGCCTTTGAAAAGGTCCTTCATGAGAGACTCTTGTTGAAGTTAAAAAGTCATGGGATAGGAGGTAGTATATTATTGTGGATCAGGAACTGGTTAAAAGATAGAAAGCAGAAGATAGGCTGAATGGCCAGTTTTCTGAATGGAGAAAGGTGAATAATGCAGTACCACAGGGATCTGTGATGGGTCTGCTGCTTTTAACATATTTATAAATTACCTGGAAATGGGAATAACAAGTGAGGGAGTCAAATTTGTAGATGACCCAAAATTAATCAAAGTTGTTAAAACCCAAGAGGATTGTGGAAACTTTCAAGAGGACCTTGATAAATTGGAAGACTGGACGTTCAAATGTCAGATGAAATTTAATGTGGACACATGCAAAGTTTTGCACCTAGGAAAGAAAAAGCCAAACTAAAGTTACATGATGTAAGGTTTCATATTAGGAACCACCAACCACCACCTGGGAAAAAGATTTAGGTGTCATCGTGGATAGCACATTGAAATCCTCCGCCCAGTGTGCAGTAGCAGCCAGGAAGCCAACTAAGATGCTAGGAATCATAAGGGAAGGCATGGAGAATAAAACAAAGAATATTATAATGCCTCTTTGTCATTCCATGGTGCGACCACACCTTGAATATGAGGAGAAGTTTAAAAGCTTAGGGCTCTTCAACCTAGAAAACAGTCGGCTGAGGGGAGATATGATAGAGGTCTATAAATTAATGAATAGAGTGGAACAGGTAAACTTAGATCAATTCTTTATGCCATCAAAAAGTAGAAAGACTAGGGGACATGCAATGAAGCTATGGTGTAACCCGTTTAAGACTAATAAGAGGAAATATTGTTTCATTTAACACGTAATCAAACTCTAGAATTCATTACTGGAGGATGTACTAAAAGCTGCTCGTGTAGCTGGGTTTGAAAAGGCTTTGGACAAATTACTGGAGGAAAGATCCATAAACCATTAACAAAGGAGACCCGGGTAATGCACTGCTTGCCCCAATACAAGCATTCTAGAACCTGTATGTCTTTTTGGGAAACTGCTAGGTACTTGTAACTTGGATTGGCCACTGTTGGAAACAGGATACTGGGCTTGATGGATCTTGGTCTGACCTAGTATGGCATTTCTTATGTTCCTATTGTTGGAAAATTTGATTTAAAGTCTGCCTTGGGTCTGCTTATATATGTATATATTGGCTTTATATGACTGAACCCTTGCCTGGTGAAACTACACAGTATATGGATGGCACAGAAGACAAGCATGTGGGTATAAAGGAGTAGATGTGGCCTGCTATGGAGGATTTGCTATGGAGAATTCTGGGTAACCATATTCTGCATAGGAGTATGCAAAATATTGGGCCTAGCAGTATTTGAGCCTAAGCAAGAAAAAATACAGGCTAAGCCAGGAATGCAATGAATTCAAACTTATGAGCATAAACACACTCTCCTACCCTGAAGGTTTCAATTAGTGCCAGAAGAAGAAAATACACAGGAAGGGGCAGAGGTCACAGGCCATGCATAGATAAATAGACCTAAAAGCATAGAGGTCATAGGCCATGTATAGATAAGCAGGTCTAAGTGCAGGTCCAGATGTACAAATGTAAGGAGATTCTCCCCTGGGAAAAGTGTTGCAGGGCCCTGCTGACACTTAAGAATGTATGATGGATTCAAGTGTTGTAGGATTCTGAGGCCCTGCTGACACTTAAGAATGTATGATGGATTACTGAACTTAATTTGAAACAGACTTTTGAGACGGAGAGAAATGTATATAAGGCAGTTGTTTTTCAGGTAGGGGTGGGCGGTATTTTCTTCCTCTTCACAGAGAAAGAAAGTACTGTCTGCCATCTCTAGATAGGCATTTGCTGTTTGCTATTTTATAATCACTTTTGTTATTCTAAATAAAAGTCTTTTGAGCTAAAGCAACTGCCGTCTAAGTAATTCTCTGATTGGTGATATTTTGGGCAACCGTTGTGGGAACCAGAAGCCACACTATGAATATAACTAGTCCATCTGGGAGTTGCAGAGTCTTTTGCAAATTCTCAGTGGACTTTAGTAGCTGTAATGTGAGTGAAGGGAATGAGGGCGGAGGCTAGAGGTGAGGATGAGACACCCAGAACCAGTAGGATGAAATCCAGTGGTCTGTTCTTCTCTCTTCATGTGCTATTTCTGACTTGTACCAGTCTACAAGCAAAACCAGCTCCCATTTATTTTATACTGTATGGCTCCTTAGCCCAGCAAATATCTTTGAAGAATTCTTTGGGGATAATTCATTATTTGTGTCCTTCTCTATAGCTGTAAAATTTGTGATCTTACTTTCACTTATGTTCAATAGGTAATGGATCCAGACATAACAGTGAGAGAATGGAAATGTTTAATGGGCAACAGAGGAAGAAATGGAAACAGAGGGACCCCTCCAGAACAGATCCTTCAGCTGACTGTGAAGAAGGTATCGGTAGAGTAACATTGCCAAGAGAGAAAGAAAAAGCTCAAAAAAGAGAGAGACCCAGCACATACACTGAAAAAGAGGATAATTCCAATCAGTGTCCAAATTTTGAACAAAGTAAGAGACTTAATGAAGAAGTGAAACCATTTCAAGGTACAGCATGTGAAGAAAGATGCACTAACAAGCCAAACCTGACAGCAGAAAAACTGTTTCATAGTCAAATCAAGGCATTCAAGGGTACAGAAAGTAAAAAATGTTTTACACACAGGTCACAGATTAAAATTTATCAGAAATTTCTCAAAACACAGAAGCCATTTGAATTCTTGCAGTGTGATAAAAATTTCATTCAAAAAGTTAACTTACAAACTCCTGAAAGAAACCACACCAGAGAAAAGCTCTTTAAATGTTCTCAACGTGGAAAATGTTTTAAATCAAAATCACATCAAAGGAGCCATGAAATAATCCATAGTAGACTGAAAACATTGAAATGTTCTGAATGTGATAAATGCTTCATGCAAAAAGGTAATCTACAAGTTCATGAGAGAATACACACTGGAGAGAAACCATTTAAATGTTCTGAACGTCATAAAAGCTTCAATCGAAAACGTAATCTACAATTTCATGAAAAAATACACACTAGAGAAAAACCATCTCAATGTTCACAATGTCATAAGAGGTTTACTAGTAAAACTAGCCTAGAAATTCACAAAAGTATTCACACTGGAGAGAAGCCATTTAAATGTTCTGAATGTGAGAAAAGCTTCACGCGAAAAAGTGTTCTACAAATTCATGAGAGAATACACACTGGAGAGAAACCATATAAATGTTCTGAATGTGATAAAAGATTTACGCGAAAAAGTGATCTACAACGTCATGAGAGAATACACACTGGAGAGAAGCCATTTAAATGTTCTGAATGTGAGAAAAGCTTCAACCAAAAAAGTAAGCTACAAATTCATGAGAGAATACACACTGGAGAGAAACCATTTAAATGTTCTGAATGTGATAGAAGCTTTAAACAAAAAAGTAGTCTACAACGTCATGAGAGAATACACACTGGAGAGAAGCCATTTAAATGTTCTGAATGTGAGAAAAGCTTCACGCAAAAAAGTGTTCTACAAATTCATGAGAGAATACACACTGGAGAGAAGCCATTTAAATGTTCTAAATGTGTGAAAAGCTTCAAGCAAAAAAGTGAGCTACAAATTCATGAGAGAATACACACTGGAGAGAAGCCATTTAAATGTTCTGAATGTGTGAAAAGCTTCAAGCAAAAAGTGAGCTACAAATTCATGAGAGAATACACACTGGAGAGAGACCATTTAAATGTTCTGAATGTGAGAAAAGCTTCAAACAAAAAAGTAAACTACAAATTCATGAGAGAATACACACTGGAGAGAAACCATTTAAATGTTCCGAATGTGTGAAAAGCTTCAAGCAAAAAAGTGAGCTACATATTCATGAGAGAATACACACTGGAGAGAGACCATTTAAATGTTCTGAATGTGAGAAAAGCTTCAATCAAAAAGGTAAATTACAAATTCATGAAAGAATACATACTGGAGAGAAACCATTTAAATGTTCTGAATGTGATAAAAGCTTTAAACAAAAAGGTAATCTACAATGTCATGAGAGAATACACACTGGAGAGAAGCCATTTAAATGTTCTGAATGTGTGAAAAGCTTCAAGCAAAAAAGTGAGCTACAAATTCATGAGAGAATACACACTGGAGAGAGACCATTTAAATGTTCTGAATGTGAGAAAAGCTTCAAACAAAAAAGTAAACTACAAATTCATGAGAGAATACACACTGGAGAGAAACCATTAAATGTTCTGAATGTGTGAAAAGCTTCAAGCAAAAAAGTGATCTACATATTCATGAGAGAATGCACACTGGAGAGAGACCATTTAAATGTTCTGAATGTGAGAAAAGCTTCAATCAAAAAAGTAAACTACAACTTCATGAGAGAATACACACTGGAGAGAAATCATTTAAATGTTCTGAATGTGAGAAAAGCTTCACTAATAAAAGTGGTTTACGAATTCATGGGAAAATACACACTGGAGAAAAACCATTTAAATGTTCTGAATGTGAGAAAAGCTTCAAACAAAAAAGTAATCTACAAATTCATAAGAGAATTCACATTGGAGAAAACCCATTTAAATTTGCTGAATGTGATAAAGGCTTCAATCGAAAACGGAATCTACAAATTCATGAAATGTGCACACTAGAGAAAAACCATTTCAATGTTCACAATGTGATCGAGGTTTTCTACTAAAGCTAGCCTAAGAATTCACACTGGAAAGAAGCAATTTAAATGTTCTCAGTGTGTTAAATGCTTTACTTGTAAAAGTGTCCTAAAACGTCATGAAAGAGTAAACTCTGGAGAGAAATGATTTAAGTGTTCTGAATGTGATAAATGTTTCATAGCAAAATTTGATCAGAGAATATATGAACAAATTCATCGTGGACTAAAACCATTTAAATGTCCTACTTTGATAAAAGCTTCAATTAAAAAATTAGTCTGCAAATGCATGAGAGAATAGACACTGGCGTGTAACAATTTAAATGTTCTGACTGTGATAAAAGTTTAAAGCAAAAAGGTAATCTAAAAATGCATGAAAGAATACATACTAGAAAAAAATTAGCCATGCTGGTTACATCTTACAAACTCTAGAAGGAAGCTTTTTTGGCACAATGCAAGTACTAGGCTGAGCATTAGCAGTAAATTTGAGAGACTGAAATCATACTCCACACACCATGGCTTAGAAGTGAGGTTCATGACTGTTATAGTATGTGCAGAACTAGCCCATTTGGAGAAACTGCCCCAAGAAAAAACATTTAAATGTTCAGAATTTGATAAGAGGTTTGCTAACAAAGCTAGCCTAAGAATTCATGAAAGAATACATACTGGAGAGAAGGCATCTAAATGTTCTCAATGTATTAAAAACTTTACTTATAAAACTGGCCTAAAAATTCATGAAAGAGTACAATCTGGAGAGAAATGAGTTGAGATCTGAATATAATAAACATTTTATATCAAAATCAGATCAAAAAAGCATGAAATAATTCATAGTGGACTGGAACAATTTAAATATTCTCAATGTGATAAAAGCTTCAATCAAAAAAGTAATCTGCACATGCATAAAAGAATCCACACTGGAGATCATAATCCATATACCTTGGCTTAGAAGTGAGGTTCATGACTGTCATGGTATGCGCAAAACTAATAATTAACAACGCAAGTAATCTATGAATATTGTTCCCAAAATGATTTGTTTCTAATTATTCTTTCACCCTAATGATGACACCAAATGCAATTTGAAAAAAACTCAAACAAATTGAAAAACCTTATATAAAAGAAGGGGAAAGGACCTCAGTTTTGTGCCTTAAATCAAAATTAGGATGCTTTGTTTGGTTCTAGGTCACTCATCCTCATAAGTCATAAACACCCCTTCACTACAACTTATTTGATTTGATTTGGTTGCAAGCCTATAATCATCAATGCATCAAACAATTTGAAAACTTATCTTCACAGCTGAAGCTAGTAGTGGTACACTCGATGTGGCTGCGTAGCGCAAGGAAGGCGCTTCAGGAGTGTAACCAAAAGACTCAGTAAAAAAATAAAAGATATAGAAAAGCTGTCATCATCCTTTCTTAATACTAACAAATGTATGTATAAAAAGACTTTTGAAGATCAACATGTTTAAGAATAAAAAGAATAGGATCATATGTTACTTAAAAACTGCTATATAGGCTGCTTATGTTAAAACGTCTCTCTTCAGCTGTCACTAGTATTGAATAAGAAATCATTATGGGAAATAATTTTCACAGATATCACTTGTTAAAGCCTTTTTAATATGCAGAAAACTAATTCATTTAGAGAAACTGTTAGAAGAGAAACCAGTTACATGTTTTGAACGTGATAAAAAGATTGCTAACAAAGCTAGCTAGACTGAGAATTAATGACAGCACACACACTGGAGAGAGGTGTCTATTCCAAGTGATTATTCTGTAACTCATGTGGAGAGGGAGAAGATTCTGAAGCACCAAGAAAATGTGGCAAAAAGACAGAAATATATCCTATCATTGTGGGAGCCACAAGCTTGATAAAGGAGAACTTCAAGTCACATATTAACAAATTGCCCATATATGTTATGTCTTATGAACTCCAGAACGAAACTCTCTTGGCACAATGCAACTACTAAGGCAAGCGTTAGCAGTAAATCCTAGAGACTGAGTTGATACTTTACATACCCTGGCTTAGGAGTGAGGTTCATGAGTGTCATAGTATGTGCAAAAATAAATAAACAAAACCAAAAAACAATGGGTCAAACAAAACTCAACACCTCAAAGGTGCCAAGAAATATATGTATGTGTGTGTGTATGTGAAGGGAAAGGTGAGGCATCCACAGGCATCACTTCGGACCCTTAACTGCAAGTCTCTGATCACCTCAGCCTCATCATTTGATTCCACCTCCCAAGAAATAAGCAATCTTTATATTAACTTAATATGATCTTTGTGAAAAATGTTTTAAAACTTCACAAAACCACATTACTTCAAAATCAGATCTCAAAAGCAAAAACAGAAAGGAGTCAATTATCTTTAAGAAGCATTTCCAAAGCGTCAGGTCACAAGCAGCATGGCTCAAATATACAGAAATCTACTTCAGAGCGGCATATATCCAAAGCTGCAACAAACTTTCAACAGCAAAGGAAACAAAGTGATTGTCTTAGATGTCAAAAAGATACTGCGGAGTTACGCTGAACATCAATGTTTCAGCTAAAAAAGAGCTTGCATTAGGAGCCACCACACAGTCTTGCCACTTCAAAATTTTAAAGCCAAAGAGACAAGTCTTTTTCATATCTAAGACGATCAGCTTCAATCAAATACCTGATCTACAAATGCATGTCTGGAGATAAAATATTATATGTTCACAATAAAGTAGCATGCCTCATCTGTTGGAAACTCTGTAAATACTACAACATCACTGTGCCTGAAAAGCACTGGGATCATGACCCTAAAAGAATTACAGAAAATGAAGAGGTTATGATCACCCGGGATACTACCATTCTGACCGATAAAAAGCTGGATGTGAGGAAGCCAGATATAATGGTAAAATAGAAAAACACCAGAGCGGCATTGATTGTAGCGGTGTCAGTTCCAAGCGACTATTCTGTGAATTGCATTGAGAGGGATAAAATCTTCAAGTACCAAGAAATGCAGTCAAAGACCAAGAGAATGTGGCAGAAAGATACCGAGTTATTTCCCATTGTATTGGGTACCACAGGCTTAATTAATGGGAATTTCCAAGCATGCCTTTATAAATTACCTATACAAGTAACATTTTAGGAACTCAAAAGGGAGGCTTCTCTTTGGCACAAAGCAAGTACTATGCTGAGCATCAGCAGTAAATTTGAGAGACTGAGATCATACCCCACATACCCTGGCTTAGGAGTGAGGTTCATGACAGTCATGGTATGTGCAAAACTCACCCATTTGGAGAAATTGCTCCCTCATAAAAGTATAATAATAAAAATCCAGAGTCTGTTTACATTATTAAACTAGGAGAGGCATCCAACAAGCAGAAGGAATGAATGAGAAGCCACCAATATATACAGGGAAGAAAGCAACAGAATTTGCAAAACAAGAGAAAAATCTCTTTGAAGAATTAGATCAGCAAACAAGGAAAAACAAGTGGCAAATTCCATAAATAGTGTGGGAAATATAAAGCATTACCCCAGGAACCATTTGTTGATCAAACAAGGACACATGAGTGGTTACAAAGAGGTTAATTGAAACTTAAGGATAAGAGATTGATGGTTGCAGCCCAGGACAATGGATTACGGACAAGATGGTTCACAGTGAGCAGAGAAAACTGGTAAAACACATATGCAGGAGGAAGTGACGTCATCGACTCGGATGGCTGCCTGAGCTGTGAGCTCCGGAGTCTGAACCGGCATTAAGCAAGCAATATCTCTCTACAGCGGGAGAAAACGGTGGAGGAGCGGAGGACTAGTGGCGGAGTCCCGGTAGAAGGTGATGGCGACTCGTAGAAAGAAGGTGGACATCCGCGAGTACGCGTGTAGCGGCTCACAACAGCATGAGGGGCTGGCCGGCAAGATGGTGACTGTACAGAGCAGAGGAGGTGGAGAGGTGGCAGAGCGGGAAAAGAAAGGCGGTCGGGGCTCGGAGGATGTGCGAGCCGAAATGGTGGTGCAGAAGGTGACCCGCGAGGAGATGCAAGGTTGGTTTAAAGAGCTGAAGGATGAAATGAGCAAAATGAAAGAGGAGGTGGGAGACCTGCTAGGCGAATTAACGGGAGAGATGGGAGAGCTGAAGGCCCAGATGGAGGAGCAGGAGCACAAGATGGGGACATTGCAGGAGCAAAGTGACGCGACCCAGCAGGACGTGGCTGAGTTGCGGAGGTGGAAGGAGCAGATCTTGTATAAAATAGAGGACCTTGAAAATAGGTCCCGGTGAAACAATTTATGGATCCGGGGAGTCCCAGAAGAGCAGGGCTTCCAGAACAGCAAGAAGGTGGCGGAGGCCATCTTGAAGGACATATTGCTTCAAAAGGGAGAGGACCAGCAAGACCTCACTGTGGCGATGGACAGAGTGCATAGGGCCTTGGGGCCGGTGAGACCAAACAGGCCCCGTGATATAGTGCTGTGCCTAAAGGACTATGAGGTCAAAGAATCTGTATTGAGAGCAATGCGGTCCAAAGAGGATTATACATGGCAGGGCTATAGGATTGCCATATATGATGACTTGGCTGCTGGTACCCTGCAGAGGAGAAGGGAGATGGCGCCGGTTATGCAGGCGCTGCGCAGGGAGGGCGTGAAGTACCGTTGGCTTTACCCCTTTGGGCTCATGTTTAATAAAGGAGCCAGGGGGTGGACAGTTAAAACTCTGCAAGAGGCAAAAAAGGCGTTGGCGGAGGCGCAGATTGCAGCAGTTCTGGAAGAGTGCTCACAGCAGCGGGAGCAGAGAGTTGCAGGGGTGGAATAGTGAAGAGGAGGTTACCATCAGAAACCAGCGGGAGAGTGTCTGCAGATGATATGAGAGGCAATGGGTACTGCAGGTCTGCTGCAGGACAAGGACTGCGGGTCTGGGGTGGGTGGGGGAATGCTACTGCTTGAATCCCTACATGGCTGGAAGGAGCTAGTAACTATGCTTATGTTTGTCATATGGACTGGGGGACTCGGGGCACCTCCACAAACCAAAAGAAAAACCAACCAAAAAAACCCCATAAATATATATATATATACTAAAAACACAAACAAACAAAAACAAAACAAACAAACAAACAAAAAAAATATATATATAATAATAGTATAGGGTAACTAGGGTATAAAGGGGGACAGGGCAACTGGCTTGAGGTTGATCTCTGCCAATGTTTTGAAGGGATCAGGGGAGGGGCAGGGGGGAAGTCAGGGCAGGGACGCACCATACATAATAAAAATCCAAAAAAGATGGGTGCTCCGGGTCTCCAGTGGCGGAAAGAGCATGGTAGGGATGTGTACAGTATGTTATGGGATGGGAGGGGGAGGGGGAAGGGCAGTAGGGGAATTTTCAGTTAACGGATTTGTTGAGCGGAATAACGGGGTATGGGGTGAGGGGAGGGGAGGGGAGGGGGAGGAGGAGTTGAGTAGTAGGATGGGGGTCGAGGGGAGGGGGGGTGGGGAGGGGGGGTGGAGGGGTGAGGGGTTCTGAATCAGGGCAGTGGTTGGGAGAGAGGGGGGTATGGGCTGCAAGGGAGGTGGGAGGAGGGGAGGGGGGGGAGAAGGCCGGGATCCGGGAAGATGAGCTCTACTCCAGGGAGTCCCTCGGGAGGGAGGGAGATGGGGCAAGGGCAGGTTGGGGAGGGAGGGAGGGGAGTGGGGGAGGGGAGGGGATTCGGGGTGGAGGGGGTGGGAGAGGGTGAGGGTAGGTTTGGGGGAGGGAAGGGGGGAGAGGGGGGACAGGGTGCGGTGGGGATAGGCAGGGAGAGGAGGGGGGGAAGCCGATAGGACAGCTTCAGTTGAAGCTTCTAACAATCAATGCGAAAGGCTTACAAACGTGGCGGAAGAGAAGACTGTTAGATAGAGAAGGAGGTCGTTTGGAGGCTGATGTGGTGTGTGTGCAGGAAACGCACCTGAAAGTGGGGCAAGAGGGATTGTTACGGACCCGTAGATACCCCTATGTGTTGTTGGGGGGCAAGCGGGCGGCACACAGGAGAGGGGGGGTGGGCTTGTTGCTAAGTGCTAGGGCCAAGGATTGGGTGGTGGAAGAACGTAGGGATAAAGGGGGTCAATGGGTTGCAGTGAAGCTGGCGGTGGCTGGGGAGGAGATCTGGGTCTTGAGCGTGGATGGGCCGAATGATCAGCGGAAGGAGTTTTATGATCAAATGTTGATGGATGTGGAAAGATTGGGGCCTCATTTGAAAGTATTGGGGGGAGATTTCAATCTGACGGTGAACCCTAGAGTGGACCATAGCGGGGGTGAAGGGGGGGGAGTAGAAAGGAGAGAGAGAGTATGTTGCGTATGAAAGAGAGACGGGGGCTCATAGATGTGTGGAGGGTGCGGCATCCTGGGCAGAGAAGCCATACATTCTACTCGAATCCTCACCAGACGTTTTGGGTGAGTGGGCCCTGGGTTTCCAAGGTTAGCGAGGTGGAGCAGGGATCAATCACCTGGTCGGATCATGCCGCTGTCAGTTTCAGTTTCAATCTTGGTTATAAGGATGGCGGGGTGAGATTTTGGAAGCTGAATGATTCGTTGCTGCAGGATACGGGTACGGTTTCTCGGGTTAGAAGGGTGGTGAGAGAGTATCTGCAGGATAATCTGAATGGGGAAGTGACGAATGGGTGCGCGTGGGATGGCTTAAAGGCGGTGGTGAGGGGGCATTTGATTGGAATAGCGGCATACAAGCGGAAAGAGCAGAGGCTGAAAGAGGAGCAGTATTTGAAAGAGATAGCAGAATTGGAGGGATGGCACCAGAGTGATCGGAAGGGGGGGGGGGGGGTACTACAGAGATTACAAGTGTTGAGGGTGGAATTAGGAAAACTGAGGGTGAAAGAAATAGTGCATCAGTTAAATCTCCTGAAGCAGTCCCACTTTATTTATTTATTTAGCTGTATTTATATCCCGCTTTTCACTGGGTCAAAGCGGTCAATTGGGGGATACATTTAACACGAGGGGATATGAGACACATACGCTAATACTTACAGGGAACATGGGCAATGGAGGGTTAAGTGGCTTGCCCAAGACCACAAGGAGTGCCTATAGGACTAGAAATCCCAGTCCCTCCGGCCTGAGATTGCTGTCCCCAGGTGGGACTTGAACCCCCGGCCTGAAGTACCTTGTCCTAACCACTAGACCACTCCTCCCCCAAGACTTTGAGGTGGGCAATAAAGCCGGTCGGCTGTTAGCCACCAGGCTTAGGAATAGATTGCAACAGCAGACTATTGCAGCAGTCAGGGATGGGATGGGTAAATTGCAGACAGGTAATAATGAGATTAGAGGGGCATTTAGGACCTTTTTTGAGAAGCTCTACAGAAGCGAGGTACGAGAGGGGAAGGAGAAGAGCATAAAGTACTTGCAGGGGGTGGACTTGCCACATGTGGCTTCAGAGGAGCTGGAGAGTCTTAATCGGCCTATACAGGAGGTGGAGGTGGTGGAGGCCATTAGAGCCCTGAAAACCAGGAAAGCTCCCGGTGTTGATGGGTACACGGCAAAGTTTTATAAAGTTTTTCAGGAGCAGGTGAGCCCGCTGCTGGTAGCGGTTTTTAATGATTGTTTGAAGTGGGGTAAGCTGCCATCAACAATGGGAGAAGCGGGAATCACTCTGATCCCCAAACCGGGAAAGGATGCGACCAGTTGTGGGTCGTATAGGCCCATCTCTCTAATTAATATAGACGCCAAGATTTTGGCACACATACTGGTGCGGAGACTGCAGGGAGTATTGCTGACCCTAGTGAATAAAGATCAGACAGGGTTTGTGGGAGGGAGACAAGGAGGGGATAATATTAGGAAGGTTGGGAATTTGACATGGAAGGTGGGGCGGAGTGGTGAGAAAGCGGTGTTCATAACGGTGGATGCGGAAAAAGCCTTCGACCGTGTCAAGTGGCCCTTTCTGCTGCAGGTGTTGGAGAAGGTAGGAGTGGGCAGCCGATTTATCGAGTGGGTCCGAGCTCTTTCGGTTAGGTAGGGGTACGAGGTAGGGGTGCCCCTTGTCCCCACTGCTTTTTGTGCTCATGATGGAGTCATTGGCAGAGAGGATTAGGAGGCAGACTGATATTAAGGGGATACAAATGGGGGGGGGAGGGTGGAAGCGAAGATTGCGTTATTTGCGGATGATGTTCTCTTGACGTTAACGGAACCCTTCACCACGTTACTGTGCTGCTGAGAGAAATTGAGGAATATAGTAAGGTATCGGGTTATAAAATCAACAGCACCAAGACTCTTTTCAAACTTTAGAGAGACAAGGGCCATATGATACTCATAGCCCCACGCTGGCCAAGACAGACGTGGTATCAACTGCTTCTACGTCTTTGTCAAGCCAAACCTCTGCCGTTGGGATGTGCTCCAGATCTTCTATCCCAGGAAAATGGGACTCTTCTGCAACCCAACCCTCAGTCCTTGTACCTGATGGTGTGGCTGCTGAGATCTTAGAACTATACGATATCAACCTTTCTCAAAAGGTTAAGGATATCTTTTTGGCCTCCAGAAAACCTTCCACTAGACGTGCTTACACTTTTAAGTGGAGAAGGTTCTCTATCTGGTGTTCAGAGAAGTAACTTAATCCTTTTTAGTTCCAGCAGAGGCGTTACTGGAGTATCTTCTCCACCTCTCATCCTCTGGACTTAAAACTAATTCAGTAAGGGCCCACCTTAGTGCCACTGCAGCTTTCCACACGCCTTTTGTTGAACAACCTGTCTCATCTCAGCTGCTTGTAGCGCGTTTTATGAGAGGTCTACTCTTAACTAAGCCTCCCATTAAGCCACTACCTGTGACATGGGATTTAAATCTTGTTCTTGGACAGCTTATGAAGCCGCCCTTCAAACCCTTAGCCACTACATCCTTGAAATGTCTTTCTTGGAAGGTGATCTTCCTAATTGCCCTCACTTCTGCAAGACGCATTAGTGAGCTACAAGCCTTAGTGGCTGGCCCTCCTTACACAAGGTTCCACCATGATAAGGTAGTCCTTAGGACTCATCCTCACTTTATGCCAAAGGTGGTTTCGCCTTTTCATTTGAACCAGTTGGTTTACCTTTCTGTCTTCTTCCCTAAGCCTGTTGCCTTTGATTCCAGTCACCTTGGTTTATCAGTTTCCAAGCGAACACTCTCCAATTGGATTGCAAACTAATATCCTTTACCGACGTATGAGTGTAAAGGACTTTCTCTCGAAGGTCATGTCACAGCTCACAACGTGAGAGCAATGGCTGCCTCTATGGCCAACCTTCGCTCAGTGTCGATTGACGACATCTGCAAAGCAGCCACTTGGTCCTCTGTCCATACTTTTGCGGCCCATTACTGCTCAGACAAGGACTCCCGTCGGGATGCCTCGTTTGGCCAGGCTGTTCTCCAGCATCTCTTTCAGACTTAGAACAACTCCTACCCTCCGTCCCAGGTTTCGATACCAGAGATCCTTGGGAGGAAACATGACCCACTTCAGCCTGTGTTTCACGTCTCTTTCTGGGGTCATCTCCCTGGCATCTTTAAGCTAGGGAGTCCCATATGTGAAGACTACATTCCTGCTTGTTCCTGGAGATAGCGTAGTTACTGATCTGTAACAGGTGATCTCCGGGAACAGCAGGAATTGTGTCTTCACAACCCACCCACCTCCCCTAGGAGTTGTATCTCTGTCTCTCTCACTCTCCCTTTTTTTTTGTTCCTTCTCTCTTTTTGTCTTATCTACAAACCCAACTGAAGAGTTGGAAAGGCGGGAAGGCAGCAGCGCAGGCACAGTGGGATGCTCTCAAAAGCTTTCCTATAGGACGCTGGGGAGCATTCCTGCAAGGGCTCCATTGGGGCTGACGACAGCCATATGTGAAGACTCATTTCCCAATTCCTGCTGTTCCCAGAGATCACCTGTTACAGGCGAGTAACTATGCTTCACAGGGGGTTAAATTGATATTGAAATGTACTTGACATTTATGGTCAACATTATTGGCACCCTTGCATTTTAGGTTTCCTTATCGTCCATCCAGTCCAGTTGCGTAGGTTATGCACGACTACCAGCAGATGGAGACTGAGAATTATTAGCTTGATCTTTCTGATGTCATGGTACAAAGGGATCTGTGCAGCCTCGATCTGTCCAGTATTTCTCAGTCTCCAGCAGATGGAGATTAGCATAGTCCTGTGCAATCTGTATTGGATGGAATTTTTTTGAGGTATTTTTGTGGAAACGATAGTGCTCTGGGGTGCAGAACCTGGTGGTGCCAGATCCCTCCCCCCCCTCCCCCCCCACCGGCACATCTGCTTTATTTTCTAGAGCTACTTTGGTGTAGCCAGGAGAGGGATAATTTCCCTTCTTCATGCTGAACTTGGTGGGGCAGCAGGAAGAAATAGTCTGCTGATATTTCTGTAAAAAAGAGAGAGAACCACTAAGCAGATGTGTTGCTATTGTCCTTGGCTTTCTTGCTTTTTGGTGGCTGCTCTTTTTTATTCTGGGGTATTACTATTAATGATGATATTAAGTACATTCCAACCACGGGTAGCCCCACTGAACACAGGATAATTTGGAGGAGCGTTTCTTGCTGTGAAGAGCTGCCATTTTAGTGTACTGTTCAGCCCGCTTTTTTGTCATGGTAGCAAGGCTATGGGTTCAGGCCTCAGGCTGGGGGTAGCTCTCCCAAGGCACTGCTCTGTTTTTTTCCCCTTTCCCTGGGACTCTGGTTTAGGGAAAGGAGCCCCTTTGTAGGCACGGATCAGGGGACTGGTACGTTTTCCATACTCGACGTAATTTCCTATTTTTGGTTAGGCTTGGTAGAATTGATTCTGGTAAGATAGTAGGCTCCTTTCTGTCGCAGGTCCTTCTAGTTCTAGGGTAGGTGTATGTTTTCTGGTAAGTACATAAACATAATAAACATAAACAAAATAAACATAAACATAAACATACATAGCTCTAGAGGTATTTTTGATTGCAACTAGTTTTGTGAGCTATGTTGAGCAGGGGCTGTCTTTTATTTATTTATTTATTTTATTTATTTAGCATGTATTTGTATACCGCTACTTCCAGCGATCAGTAGCGGATTAGATTACATGTTGGAAACTGTCAAATCAGGACAGAAAAATTTGAAGTATATACAAGGTGATTTGTAAGGTAAGCACAACACACAGTAGTTAGGTAATTGGGTTTCTTTTCGTGAGGAGGGAGTATTAGTTTACATATGTACATTTTTACATATATACATCCTTGCTTCTTCTGGGTGGCACAGTTTGGGCCACTTTTGCCTGTATAGCTCGGCGTACAACTTGAGGCCGCCAGTTCATTGCATTCGGTGCTGGTGTGTAACAGGAGCAGTAAATTCTTAAAATTGCAGATCTCTCTCGAGAAGTAGCAGTCTCCTTTTGTAGTCCTTCAAGACACTCTCTGCAATAGATGTTTGTACTCATAGATGGCTCTCCCAGCTGCAGCACTTAATTAAGTACGTACAAATCCAAAGGTCATCAGCTCAATTCCATCAACAGCTCTGAGGTGGTACATGAATTGTCTGTTTCCCATGCTGTGGCCTTTTGCAGTGCTGCCTAAGAGTATACTGGGTCAGACCAAGGTCCATCAAGCCCAGTATCCTGTTTCCAACAGTGACTCACATCTTGTAGCGATATACAGCTGTTCAGTAGTATTAATAGATCCCTTTGTACCATGATGTCAGAAGGATCAAGCCAATGATTCTCAGTTTCCATCTGCTGGTAGGTATGCATAATCTATGCATCTGGGCTGGACCGGAGGGTCTCAAGGAAAGACAATTAGCAGGTAAGATCTAAATTCACTATGTTGTGTACAATATCTTGAGAAATAATTGGAAATATCCCAACTCTATGTCATAATATTTGAATAGGATGTTCAAAGGTAAACAACAAAAAAACAGGTCTGTGCAACTTAGGGGCATGTTTACTAAAATCCGCAAAATAGCGCGCCGCAAAATAGCGCACGGCAATGCGGCACTGAAACGCGCAGAAACGCGTTTAAACGCCCCGCACACGTGCGTGTCACCCCCGCACAGGTACGCGGCTCACTAACGGGCCCCGTACAAGTGCGGGCCCGCAAATGTCCGATAGAGGCGTGGAACGGCGAAAGGAGGGCGGAGGAAGGCTCCGGAGGGGCGGAGGGACGGGGTCAATGGGTGGAGAGTGGGAGGGGAGAGGCTCCCCGCACAGTATTGGGCCCGAATATGCATGTAAAAACTACCGCGAGTGAAACACTCGCGGTAGAAAGCATTTAAAGGGAAGAGAAACCATTTCCGTCAGCAATGTACAGGAAAACCGGGGAAACCAGCAAAACGTGAGCAGTGTGATACATGTGCACAGCACAAAAGTGAAAATAAAAATAGAAAATGACCACAACAGAACTATTAAAAATAGTAATTCAGCTGGGGAACAGTTATAGTGATGGGCAAATACAGAAATCACACCCAGCAAAGCTCCAGAAAAAAGAAATGAATTCTGGAAGGGTCTACTGAGAGGAGACTCTTCCAAAAAACATTTCCACGTTTTGGAGCTTTCCTGGGAGTGTTTGCTATGGTTGCCCATTAATATCACTGTTGCCCAGCGTGGTGATATTTTGTCCCACATTTCCCGTGGTCATTTCCGGGGTTTATGTGCACGTTTGTCACCAGACAGGGTGCATATGCCCACAGTAGAATTGCGTAGAGCAGGGTTTGTGACTCCATCCTGCCAGGCTTACTGCCTCCAGGGGCTGCACTGTCTCTGTGGCCAAAGTGTGGTACAGCGGACAAAGTCATTACCTCTAGGACCAGAGGGCAGAGGTTCAAAACCCAGCTGGGGCACCTGCCAGCCCAGTCCCTATATTTTACCCACCCCTAAATAAAGATAGCGCAGACACCCCTGTATGCATGGGGAAAACACCCATATTTTACCCAACACCGCACACACACCACAACAATGGCCATTACCTACAGCCAAGTCCCCCAAATGCAGTCCCATACTGCCACATTGCAATCAGGTCAACTGCTTTTTCTGAGAGAAGTTCATGCCAGCATGTTGGCGGACAAGTACATGTGGTGCAGGGGGCAGTGGCTGCTAACCACAGAAGACAGAGGCCTAGCCATGTGCAGGCTGGCACAGTCCACTGCAACAGACAGGTCCTGCCGGATCCACAGTCATGGACAGTCCAGGGAATCCAACCAATCTGTGGCTACACAGTGGTGCAGTGCACACAGACAGTGCATACAAGAACAGAAGGTCACAGGTTCAAAGCCCAGCTGGGGCTACTGCCAATCCTGCCCACATATGTTTCCCACAACTAAACAGTGATAGTAAGGACACACCTTTCATGGCGGGGACATATGCAATGGTAAGACATCTATCTTTTACCCCACTGAGCACAGACACCATGAACAGGGGCAGTACCTAGAGCAGACTCACCCAAATGCAGTCCTGGTGGGCCACACACCAGTCAGGTTCCATGCTGACACTCATACAAATGCCTGTGCTGTATATCTATGCACCACCCCCATGGCATGTAGATGTAGTCCATGCATATTCATGAGGGATAGCAGGAAAACCCGAACAGTGTGATGCAAACCTGGACTGGAGTTGGGAATCTGTGCCGTAAAGCAGCAGCCATCAAGGGCAGACACACCCACACCCACAGGCCCCATTGGCCAATGTCTCCTGGAAAGGCAGAACATTGGACCGTGCATGCAGCACCCAAAACGAGCACTTCCATAACTTACCAATGTCACCCTACACCTGAGGTATACGGTACACAGCTCGGAGACGTTTGCTAGGAGCACAGGCAGGCAGTTATCCATACGTTACGTACATACTGCTAGTTGACCCCATCCAAACAATCTGTTAGGTGTTTGCGGGGCATGCTCCAGGCCTGGCCTCTGACGGTGCTTACCACCCTGGGGAGTGACCACCAGCTGTAATGCGTACCATATCCATGCCTTGCCGTGCTCAGGACCGGTTTGGTGGGCAAGGCTACTTACCCCCTCAATCGTAGCACCATGATGGCAGAGGTGTGGAAGTGTGTGTCTGTCTATACAGTGGGTGTTGGCTGCAAGCCCCTTCAACAGCCCGCACTGCCAGCACTGTTGCCAGTATTGGCCAGTCAATGTGCATAATGAGGTGCAAGGTACCATGGGTATAGCCAGGGCAGGGTGGCGTGGCCAGGATGCATCTGCACTGGGCATAGGGCCCTGGCAGGGACATTGGCTGGGATATTGTAGTGTCCGGCCACCACCTACACAGACAGGGTGGCCAAAGCATGTCCTTCTGGGGGATCACGCTCACCCTGACTGTGCAGTGACCACAGCATGGCTAGGCCCCCCCATAGTGCTGTATAGTAGTTCTCTCATGTGATAGATATGGGTTTCTCTTTGGGGCCCAGTCACTGATCTATCTGCTTGCTGTGTATGCAGACAGCCCAGTTCTGGGTGCATGCATCTCCATTGGGAACATGCACTATGGACTAACCAGCAGACTGTTTGTAGCTGGTAAATGTCTTGCTATAATGGCTTGCAGGGTGCAGTGGCTGTTGGCTTGCTGCAGGGGAATATCTGGTGGTGGAGTGCAGCTTACCATACCCTGGGCTTATGTCTGTCTGCTATTGTGTTATGGCTGTGTATGGAGCTGCCTGCCTGGGGGGGTGGTGGTGGTGTTCCTCAGCAGGACTGGGGTTGATGTTGCCCTCTACTGCCACCTTTGCAGGGAGGTAGAGTGTGGATCCTTTGATGGGGACCATGTTTGCCACTGGGGGGGGGTGCCTGATGGTGGCAGACAGGGATATCCATGGTGTTTGTGCAGAAACTAGCTATCTTACACATTAACACTGCTTTGGAACGCCCGCTTGGCCTCCAGCAGCCATGGCAGGTGTTGTTGACCTGGTCCTGGCCACCTCATTGCACACTCAGGGTGAGCACAGTACCCGCACGATGTAACGGTGTGTGGCTACTCTGTGCCAGTAAAACACCCGGTCAGTGCCCCCTACTAGGCCAAGGTGCTGTGTGGGTGCACCCGGTCACTTCCCCCAACAGGGCCGAGGTGCTGTGGGGGTGCATTCCCCATCTTGTGTCCATCTGCGGACAGCTAATTTGCATGTGCAGTGCATCATGGGTACGGGTGGCCTAACCCTATCCTGTTGACACCAGCAGACTGTCTGTGAGGTGACGTGTAGGCTATCTGCAGCCAGCCAGGGGCCTGCTTACAGCTATGGAGCTGTAGCGCAATGGTTACATCACTGCCTGTGCAGCCAGAGGTCATGGGTTCAAACCCACAGTGGGGCCCTTTGGTAGGGCTGTCCACAGCTTTATTTTTATTTACTGTACATATGTCTATGCCGGCAAGACCACCCTCAGCTTACTATACCCATTAGGTGCCTCTGAGGGTGCTTCATAGGGCGCCCTGTAGGCCACCTTATGGTTGCCATCCCTATAGGGTGCACTATACATTATCCTGTGTCGCAACATACATGCTGCCCTATAGGGGTCATTCAAGGGTGCCTTGGCGAACAGTGCACTGTAACATGTGCCTTATGGGCCGCCGTATGTTAACATGCTGGGAGAGTGCGTTTGCTAGTAGTGATAACAAAATAAAATTATACAGCCTCCTACAGCACTCCACAACATAATACATACTGCCTCAGCAGGCATTTTTCACTGGGCATTGTGAGGAGTTGAACCCCTGATCCCTGCACCATTGGTCAGTGTTTTAACCATTGTGCTGTGGCTCTGTTCCTGTGCTTGTGCATCAGCGCGCCGCCTTGTGCCTATCAGCGCGCCGCCTTCTGCCGCCCAAGGGGACCAGTGCGCCGCCTTCTGCTGCCCAAAAATAACTGTGCGCCGCCTTATGCCGCCCAAAAAGCACTGTGCGCCGCCTTCTGCCGCCCAAAAATAACTGTGCGCCGCCTTATGCCGTTCCAAATTAATTTGCCTCCTAAAACAATGTTAATCATTACAATTACTGCCTCAGCAGACCTTTGTCGTTGCGCACACTGGGGGATTGAACCCATGGCCCCTGCACCATTGGTCAGTGTCTTCACCATTGTACCACGGCTCTGTTGTTTTGTATCATCAGCAGCGTGCCACTTTGCCTTTCCACGCGCTAATGTCGACCCCCGCACATTAGCGCGACGCACACACGTCCGGTTGCTTACTACCGTTTTTTTTTCTATTTTCTGCCTGAACCGCCCACTCCTTATATGGCACAGGCACACTAGCACGGCCCCGCACGTTAGGAATGTTTAGTAAACATGCCCCTTAGTCCTAGTAATTTCTGAGTAAAAAAACAAAATATGACCTGGACAGGATTAATGTCACCCTTCACTAATATTTGGTTGCACAATCCTTGACAGTCTCCAGCGTTTCTTGTAGCCATCTATAAGTTTCATAAATCTGTCTGCTGGTAGTTTTCTCCCACTCTTCAACTGCGATTTGTTCCAGCTCATGAATGTTTCCAGGATTCCTTTTACCAATGGCAGATCTCAGCTCTTTCCAAAGGTTCTTTATTAGACTGAGATCGGGACTCATTGCTAGCCAGTTTAAAACAGTCCATGTGTTCTTTCTAACCATTCTTTTATACTTTTGGATGTATGTTTTGGGTCATTGTTCTGCTAAAGAACCCATGACCTTTGAACCAGACCTAGCTTTCTGACACTAGGTAGCACATTCTGCTCCAAAATACCTTGGTAGTCCTCTGACTTCATGATTCCTCTAATACATTCCAGTCCTCCAGTTCCTGAGGCAGGAAAACAGCCCTCCAACATATATGTCCTGCCAAGTTAATGATTTACATACTGAAGAACTCTCTCACCCTCCTAGGGTCTGCAATCCTTCACTAAACCTGGATTCTTTTAATTATCTGTAACCTCTTAACAGGAAGGAAAAAACAAGACACAGTCAACTAAGTAAATGCTACAGAGCTCTGTACGGCAGAAAAGCATGGAGCCTAAGGACAGGCGTATCCATCAGAGTTTCTTCAAAGATGGCTCCACAGGGCTCTAGCTTTTATTGCAGATTATCAGCTGACACAGTTAATTTTTATTTAACATCTGGTGATATTCAGGTTACAAAAGTGCATATAGAATTTGCTAACATCTGTGCCACGTCATATAAATAGAAGAAGTTACAAGCTTATGACTATATTTACCAGACTCAATAGGTGTCGCTGTGTTTCTACTATACAACAGAAGCTAATTAGTTACTCATAATATTTGCTGATTTTCTACTATTTACTCAGGCTTTATTTGCCGTTGACCTAAGCCCTAGTTCCCTAAAGCAGTCCATCCTGACCTAGCTAATTCTTTAACCTATCATATTGCAGAATAAAAGAGGATGTACTGTTTGTTCTATCGATTTTAGAGAACTAGCTTATGTACACATAAGCTCTATTTGTTAATTCTCAAAAGCAGAAGAACAAGTCAAAGTTACTTTTAAAGGGAAAGCTTTTGATTTCACTGAGGCTTGACCTGTAATTTCTACAGTCCGGTTTCATTTATAGATTCACTGCGACTGCTTCCAATTCCTATATCCAATATAGATCCAGAATCACTGTCTGTTCCTGAGTCCATTAACTCCATATTTCCATATACTGGGTGAACCATA
This sequence comes from Ichthyophis bannanicus, assembly GCA_033557465.1. Classification (NCBI taxonomy): domain Eukaryota; kingdom Metazoa; phylum Chordata; class Amphibia; order Gymnophiona; family Ichthyophiidae; genus Ichthyophis; species Ichthyophis bannanicus. Next base: position 17,236,169 of record CM066033.1, read on the forward strand.
GTGGCATAGGTTAGTGTATCAGAAGCTGATTCATCCAGTTCCCTGATCACATCCAATTTGGTTTTGAGGCCTGGCCGGACTAGCCCTTTTCCACACATACAAAGTCCCTCGGCAGTAAGCCACTATCGGTCTTTCATGAAAACATTGATAAGACTGGAGGATCCCACCAATGCTTGTAAATCAATGATGTAATAATAGGAGTCTTCATAGAAAATGGTAATACACATACTAAAGGAGAACATACTGACTGTGTTTGAACTGCAGGGGCCAATAATAACTCACGTTCATACAGGCTTCTCAAATATGCCTGTTTTAACAATCTTTCTTGGATAGTCCCCGTTCCATATATCAATCACTTAAAGCGGTTGCTTGTATTTTATATTCATCCACATCATAACAAATGTGCCAAAGCCGTAAAAACTGACTGATGGGAAGACCCCGTTTTAACTTGATCGGATGATGACTTTAGAAATACAACAAATAGTTTTTCACCACAACTTTTTTATGGAAAGCGGTTAACAATTTTGTTTCTGTTTTCATTATTCTAAGATCCAAAGAGGCTATCCGTTCCAATTCGATAGCACTATCAAATTTCAAAATGGTTTACAATTATATTAAGCCATTTTACAAAATCTTGCAAAAGAGAAAATGGTCTCTGCCAAGACAAAAGATATCATCAAGAAACCTTCTCCATAACTTAAATATATTGCATAGTGGTGGCCACCGTTGCTCCCATAGCAATCCCAAAAACCTGATAGAAATAGGAGCCATTAAAACACAAATATTTTTCACAGGACTGGGGTCTCTAGTCCCACAGGTGCTCCCTTGTGGTCTTGGGCAAGCCACTTAACCCTCCATAGCCCATGTTCCCTGTAAAATAGTTTTAATCTCATAAGAAAACATTACAAGAACATAAGAAATGCCATTACTGGGTACAGACCCGGAGGGTCCGCATCAAGCCCAGTATCCTGTTTCCACAGTGGGCCACATCCTAGGTATCACTTACCTATACAGGTTTTCCCCAAAAGACACAGGTTTCTGCTAGTGCTTGTAACTAGGCCAAGCAAGATGATTATCCTTTGGGGTGCCCCTTTTAATACGTTGGTTTATGGACCTTTGTCCCCTCCCCCTCCAGGAACTTGTCCAAAACCCCTTTTTGTTAAACCCAGCTATACCTAACAGCCCTTACT